>JAXIVJ010014302.1:0-34780 GCA_036785665.1 Chirona hameri | reverse complement strand
GGCCCCAGAGGGGGTACTCTGTGTCTCAGCTGTGATAGATAGGTTTTGTACGGGCCGCTTCCCCGCCGTCCGCCGCCCGAAACACTCCGCTGGCCAGAGGTGAAGGTCGGCAAAACCCTGCTACCCACTGTCGGGCCGAACTTTCAAGTTATCGTTATCAAACAACACATTGAAACACGTATTCTTTTAACTTCTTAGAGAACCGCATGTAGGAGCGTCCTTACTATCTGAGATGGAACAGAAGCTTATAATATTTTGAGCAGTTTTCTACACACATTTCCATTACATACGTTTTGACATTGCGTTTGTAACACGAAACAGAAAGTTTCCAACGGTTTCTAGCACAGTTTTGGTGGCTGTTGCCTATGGTCGTATTCGGGATTCACCATATCGTGTGTATTGGCAGAGCTGTTCAATGCGTACATACCGAACCCATATCAATCGACAGCGGCGATTGATCCTTCGAGAACATTCCAGTCACGTGCTGCTTTGTGGTGGGGATTTTCTGGAGTATTGCTGCCGTTAGTCCTACGTAGAGGACGAGATGCATTGTGTTTATTTACTACCTATAGGCCTCTTTGGGATGCGAGAATGCACCTGACCTACGTGACCTACGTGACCTACGTGACCTCGTTAACTTGTTGGCGCGTGTGTCCGTGGGGTGTGAGTTTTGTCGGTCCTGCCTGTGACATGTTTCCGTCTGCCTATGTTTGCGTTGAGCGTGAAGTCCCGGTTGAGCGTATACACAGTGGCAGGGTCCGCTCTTGTTCTGCATTGTGGTTGTTTGCTGTTGGTGGTTCAGCCGCGGAGGCGTCGCTACCTTCTAAAAAGTGGGAGGGAGGGGGTCCACTGCCAGGGGCGCCATACCCAGAGGGGGCGCCCCGGCCTAGAGGGGCGCCCCGACGAATCAATACATAAATATATAATATAAATGTCGACGTTACGCAGCGGGCAATTCGTTTTTTATTGATTTTCAATCTGAAAAAATACGGCTTTGACAACTACATATACCTACCCGCACAGCGGCACGCTCATGCAAGGACTGCGCATTGCACATCAAAATGGGACATTCTTAACTAATGAGCGACTAGTCACTAGTTTAACGGATCATATCGACTTCTACTCGATGCGTTTCACTCCACATATTCACAGAATTGAATCAAGTACATTTGGTATACATCGGATTAGTATCAATGCAAACCTCAGTAGGTAAACGTGAGATCTGGACTGAAAGCTACCAGACATGAAACGCCCTCGACCACATTATACCGCCCTTGGTAGGCATCATGCCGCCCTCGGAAGGCATTTTGCCGCTCTCGGAAGGCACTCTGCCGCCCTCAGAGTATATTATGCCGCCCTTAGAAGGCACCATGCCCCCTCGGAAGACACTTACCGCCCTCAGAAGGCATCTCGCCGCCCTCGGCGCTTTATGCCGCCCTCGGAAGGCATCTTGCCGCCATCGGACTTGTAATCAAGGGGCGCCACATTTTGGGAGATGGGAGCACAGTGGCGTGCCATAAATTCACAAAGAACCGGGTCATTGCCTTGAGGGGCGCCACCCGATCGACAGGGGCGTCACCAATATTTGCGAACATTTTGCAAGGGGCGCCTCTTCTTCCGCACGAGCTCGTCGTGCCTTTAACATTTTGTGGGGTGCCGTCACTGGCCGGAGGGGCGCCGTCACGGGCCGGAGAGGGGTAGTCACTAGTCGGAGGGGCACCGTCACTCGCCGGAGGGGCGCCTTCACTGGCCGAAGGGGGCGCAGTCACTGGCCGCAAGAGCACCATCACTGGCCGGAGTGGCGCCGTCACTGATCGGAGGGGCGGCAGCTTTGCATGGGCACCTCTGGTCCAAAGGACCAGGTCATGCCCTGCATGACCGTATACTCGGTACGCCGCTGGGGGCGCACATGAGCTTGGGCCCTCACTGGCATGGCCATGCGGCGCCGAGCATTGTAGGACATTGGGGCAGGCTGACAGCGTGCCACTTGCCAAATCGCATTGCGAGTGAGCAGAGACAACGCCTGTGTTGCCATCTATGTTGAACGTCGCTCAACCGAGAGGCGATACTCGACTCTCCGCTGGCTGCTGGGCGCAGCTCAACGAACGGACATTTGCGGGTGCGTTTGCTAGGAGTTATTCATTGCTGTCAGGCGCGCACACAAGGGGGGGGGGGTACACGGGCCCGTGTCCACTTACGAAATGTGGGCCCCTTTGCGGAGGCCCCGTGGGGCCTCTGTTTGGTTGTAATTTTTGTTTGGCGCATTTTGTGGACATTTTCCGAAAACAAATCATTTTTGTAAAACAAAATGGGTGTCAAAAACTGCAAATTTCGAAAATTCGATATAGCCATTTTGAAGTCCTGTTTGGCACGCGGGCCCGTGCCCCCTTACGAAATGCTATGATGCCACAGACCCACCCTATGAGGGTGGGGCCCCTGTCCGGTTGTATTTTTTACAAATCAAAAGTGATTTTTTTTTCATCCGCAGCGGCACACCGCGAAAATATAGAAAGCGAAGTTATCGCGAAAATGTGTAACGGGTCGAAGCTCTAAGGAGAAACAAGATCAATATATAAAATAAGACAAAGTGTACCTCATACAGAGGCGCACACAAGGGGGGGGGGGGCACACGGGCCCGTGCCCCCCCCCCTACGAAATGCTCTGAGGCGGCTCCGTGGGGTCCCTCTGAGGTGGCCCCGTGAGGGTTCCTCTGAGGCTGCCCATGGGCAGAGGCTGCCCAAAAAGGGGCCCACTGCAGTGGGCCCCTTTTTGGTTGTATTTAAAAAATACAAAATCAGGATTTTTTTCTAAAAAACAAATGAAAGTAAAAGTTTTCATTTTACGTTTCCATCCGAAGGGCCCAGAGGCGCACACAAGGGGGAGGGGGGCACATGGGCCCGTGCCCCCTTACGAAATTCGGGGCCCCTACGAGTCCCCGCATTTAGTAAGGGGTCCCGCGGTGCCCCCCCCCCGCGGTGGGGTCCCTGTCCGGTTGTATTTTTGTTTTATAAAAAAAAAATCCGGATGTATGGCCACACATGACAAATTAAATGGCCATGGGGGCATGCAAAGTTGAAGTCTTCATTTTTTATTTTCATACGAAGGGGGCCACCGCAAAAAAAAATAGAAAGCGACGTTATCGCGACACTGTGTAACGGGTCGCGGAGAATATGGAGCTCTATGGAGAACAAATATCAATATATAAAATAAGACACTAAGTGTGCCTGATACCAGACGCGCGCACAAGGGGACACACTGGCCCACGTGTCTCCCCCTTATGAAATACGGGCCCCCTCTAATGGTGGGCAGACTGGTTATTGATTCGATACGGATTTAATCGATTGGAATCGTTCAATCAAAATTCCTTGAATCAAAAAATGATTAATTCACAACCACATATTTCGATTCATGAATCGTGATTGAATCCAAACAAGCATCAAACCAAGGCTGATTGAATAAAAAAATAGCGATTCTTAACAATTCAAGTACACTAGTAAATTGTGCAAATACATCAAGTCACAGTGGCTACATTCATTTATACTGAAATATTATTGCTGTAACAATGTTTTAATGATCATATATATGTATGTTTCCATTTTTATTGATTTTATATAAATTCACCACATATATTTAAATGTTGAATCAAACGTGAATCGATTAAAATATTTTTTTGATTCTTTGAATCGGAAATAATCCGTTCTCAAAATTTTATCCGTGAATCGAACGGTGATTGAATCATTCAGATTCCAAAATGAATCATGATTGAATCGTTCCAAAAATGTTGAATCAATAACCAGTCTGATGGTTGGGCCCCTGTCCGGTTATATTTTTTATAAGAAGAAAATTGGAATGTATTTTTTCCACAAATGAAGTGAGTTTTATTTTCTATTTTCATCTTAGCACGTCACGACTGTCCGCGGCCCGTGACGCAATGCGCCAATGGGCATCCGTGAATTCATTCAAGCGTGCGTTCGGTATCTGGAAATTGTTTTCCTTTGGATATTCTCCGCTGGATAATTATCGCCGATAATTTCCCCTTCGCGCGTTCGACATCTACTCTGTCGGGGATAGTTTTCAGTTGGAAAATTATCGTTCCGCAGAGCGTTCGGTATCTGCAAGCAGAGGCGCACACTAGGGGGGGGGGGCACACGGGCCCGTGTCCCCCGTCTTACGAAATGCGGGGCCCCTCTGAGGCGGCCCCGCGGGGGCTGAGGCCATTGTTTGGTTGTATTTTTTTATTTAATACAAATCCGGGTTTATTTTAGAAATGAATTAAGTAAAAGTTTTACCTTTTATATTTGCATTCGAAGGACCCAGAGGCGCACGCAAGGGCGCACACGAGCTCGTGTCCCCTTACGAAATGCGGCCCCTATTGAGGCGGCCCGGTGGGCCCCTGTCCAGTTGTATTTTTTTAAATTAAAAAATAACTCAAATCCAGATGTATATCTTACAAATGAAAAGTGAAAGTTTGCATTTGTCATTTTCATCCGAAGGACCCCACCGCGAAAATATAGAAAGCGAAGTTATCGCAAAAATGTGTAACGTGTCGAAGCTCCAAGGAGAACAAAATATCAATATATAAAATATGACACGAAGTGTGCCTCATACCAGAGGCACACACAAGGGGGACACTGGCCCACGTGCCCCTCCCCCGTTACGAAATGCGGGGCCCCTCTGAGGCGGCCCCGCGGGGGCTGGGCCACTGCTTGGTTGCATTTAAAATACAAATCCGGATTTATTTTTTACAAGTGAAAGTCAATATTTTACATTTTATATTTTCATCCGAAGGGCCCAGATGCGCACACAAGGAGGGGACGCGGGCCTGTGCCCCTTTCGAAATTAGGGACCCCTATGAGGCCCCTGTCCGGTTGTATATATGCCTGGTGGGGCCCTGTACGGTTATATTTTTTGTTATAAAAAATATCAAAATTCTGGATGTATTTTTTTACAAATGAAAAGCGAAAGTTTGCATTTGTTATTTCATCCGAAGGGGCCCACCGCGCAAATATAGAAAGGAAAAGTTATCGCGACAATGTGTAATGGGTCGAAGTTCTAAGGATACAAAATATATATAAAATAAGACGCGAAGTGTTCCTCATACCAGAGGCGCACACAAGGGGGACACACTGTCCCACGTGCCCCTCCCCCTTATGAATTGCGGGGCCCCTCTAAGGCGGCTCGGTGGGCCCCTGTCCGGTTGTATTTTTTCTAAGAAGAAAATTCGGATGTATTTTTGACTAATGAAAAGTGAGTTTGTATTTTCTATTGTCATCTTGCACACCACGATTGTCCGCGGCCCGTGACGTAATGCGCCAATGTGCATCCGTGCATCCATTCAAGCGTGCGTTCGGTATCTGGGAGAAAACAAAATGGATATTTTCCGCTGGAAAATTATCGACGATAATTTTCCCTTTGCGCGTTCAGCATCTATACTCTGTCGGAGATAATGTTCCATTATCGCTCTGCAGAGCGTTCGGTATATGCAAGGATATCGGCTTTCGGCTTTCCATCGGCTTTTTGCTTGCGCTGTAAAACACGTATTTAACTCAACTCAGGCGTGAACTTGGTATTAGCCGACCTTAAAAGCAACAGGAATTACTTTGAGAACACAACATGTGCAAAAGCTCAAGTTAAAAGAAAGCAAATGGCCCCCGGGGCCCGGTGAACGCAGCGTCAGTCGTCAGCTGGCTACGACGAAGAGATATCTAAGCGACCCTGCTCCGGACATTTTCCACGATTCTCGCCCGCGACGGAAAATAATCGGGGATGATTTTCCATTTTCCAAATACCGATCGTGATCCTTGTCAGGTCAATATTGATGTTACCAATGTCACCAAATGTCAGTTGGTCATATATGGGTGTCCTTAAAATAAAACTTTTTGCCTCGATAACTAGGAGTGCCGAAAAAGCGTCGAAAAATTACATTCAGAAAAAATACATTCAAAGATATTTAACCCGCGCCGTGCCGGGGGCGGGTTTTTAGACACCCCTAAGGTTTTTCGGGGTTAGCAGAAAAAAACTGCGTTTTTTTGTACAGCTGTTCGGGCATCAATTACCCACATTATGGGCAATTCTTGACCTCGGGTCACCTCAGGTCAGGTCACCAGGTCTAGGTCACGTGATCCACCTAAAAAAACGTTTGCGGTCGTACGACAGCCAGTGTTTTTTGCCGGTTTCATCGGTTTCGAACTTTACAGGATTTCATAAGGTCATAGGTACCTACAATTCGGATATATAATATTTGGTAGGTATATCGGTGACCTAAGGTCGGGTCCATTTCGTTACCTCCCCATTATAAGTCAATGGGGAAATATTCAAACGCCTCATATTCTGAGGATACGCATGATATCAGTCCATTTCCTTCTGGGTCGCGCTCGCTCGTCCTTCCGTGGTATATGGGAAAAATCTGATTATGAGCGGCCCGGCCCGACCCGACCCGACCCGACCCGTGGCGACGCTTTTGAGAAGCTCATATATCTGCAACCACACGTCCGATTGACAAGCGGACTTCTTTGCTGAGCAGCTCCATCCAACCTACCCTGTTTGAGACCGGTGCTGACTCATGTGGGTGACTACCACTGCGCGTGGCGCGTGCCGCGTGAGGGGTGTAGAAAGGTGTTTTCTCGCAAAAACTCTGCAACCACCACTTTCCTTTCCAACAAGTCAGGGTTGGGGTGCCTCTGCACGTGCGCACGTGCACACCCCTAATATATATCTCAGGAACGGCTGAGCCGATTGTGTTCAAATTTGGTGTGGTTAGGGACCCTTCAACCGTCCCTAACCTACAACATAACAGCCTACAACATAACAGCCACTATGTGGACGTTGTAACGAAGCTTAAATAAATAAATAAATAAATAAACCGCCGCCTTCCCAGAAGTCAGGGGTGGGGTGCCTCTGTACATGTGCACGTGCACACCCCTATTCTGTATCTCAGGAACGGCTGCAGAGCCGATTATGTTCGAATTTGGTGTGCGGTTAGGGACCTCTCAGCCGCCACTTTCCCACAAGTCATGGGTGGGGTGCATTTGCCCGTGCACACGTGTGCACCCTTTGTGTATCTCAGAAACTACTAGCCCGATGCAGTGGCGGCGGAAGGTATTTTCGGATGGGGGGGGGGGCAAAGAAACCCAGGGCGCACCCTCGGGCCAAGCGCCCCCTCCCCCCCAAAATCGCGCTAAATGATATCTCCTCGGATTTAGGCCACAATAGTATACCAGTAAGACGCTTTTTTGGGCGATGACCGAGCGGGCGCGCTCTGATAAAGCTAAAACAGGTTTGGAATATGAAACGGTACGTGCGCACACGTGTGCATTGACTGTGTCCCAATAATTAGTAACATATTCAATAGTTTTACCGTGGTTATAGCCTAGTATGCATAGTTTTAGGAACGTTCAGCTGAATGGAGATGTATAAAGTAAATGGCGCTTCCCTGGGACAAACTACATACAAAGCATGTATTAAAGTGAAATATTCACATTTTGATTTATTTACCTGCATTTTTCTGTGACACATGTACAAGGGCGGATCCAGCCGGCATTTTTTTTTGGGGGGGGCAAACAGTTTTTAGCTAACCTTCCTACACCCAATTTCGAATTTCTTCCCGGATTTGGCCCACTTTATTTTGCAACTACACGATTTCTTTTCTTTTTTAGCTTTTCGACCTTTAGGGATATCGAAAAAGGAAAGATCGACAGCTTTCAGTTTCTATTGTTCCGACATTGCCTTACACTGAGCAAAACTATGTCAATTGTCAGCTGTACCCAGAGGTGTCGCGGATAATTTTTTAGTGGGGGTCGGCTAAAATGACGAAAGAAAAACTGCCCATTTTTGTATGCGTGTATTTAGGCCTTTGCAGCATTTTTAATGTGTTCTTTCATGTTGTAGTAGGTACATACTTGCGGCGCGAAATTTTTTACAGGTTTGCCTGATAAGACACAGACACATAAGCGGTGGGCCTTGTAGAGGATAGGCTAAACATGCTATTCATTCAATTCACCGCTACAACGAACCAAACACGATAATGATGGCTTCTTTATGACGATGGCCACCGATGTGACGCCGCTAAGCGGCGTGAAAATGTTAATTTTAGGTCGTGGAAAACTAAATTTTAATATTGGAGCCAGACCGTGAGTGCAGCCAAGCCTCAGGCAACCCCTTTTCCTGGTTACACATCTCGGTATGATGCAAAAATACTGAAATTAAGGTAGTTTTTCATATACATTAGCCTCGGATAGTAAATCACGATGACCGGTGGTTTTTCGGAACTCGGCAGACTAGCTAAACATGTAGCCCGCTTGAAAGTTAATATTTTATGAAGGGAATGGGCTCTGGGGCTAGCAATTAGGTACCGCCAAGGAGAGACTGCCAGACACTTAATGAATTTATTTTCCCATTTTCCAAATTTGTATAAGCAATTGCGCATTGTGTCATGCCGCGAAGCGGCGAGAAATTTGCAAGTTTTTCACTCTGGATAGCTGTATTTTGACTGCTGCAAAGGCAATTTTTACAACTGTACTTCCGACCGTTGGGGGGAGGGGGGGGGGGGGGCAAAACATAGTATCAGGACCTTTGGGGGGGGGGGGGGCATGACCCCTTTCCCCCCTGGATCCGCCCCTGCACATGTGTGGTTTAAAATTGATCGTGCCTCAATTTAAAAGTGAATTAACAACATTTTCTATTGCAAAAATTAAATTATGGGAAATTAAAAAAACATGTACTATAACATATGGTGACGAACAGTATAATCCATCACTGGTTTGAATGTTATTTGTAAACAAGTCATAGGGCCAGGAATGAAGTAAGTGCTCCAAGAAGCGTGATAACGTTCCTGATTGATCAATGAAACAAATCGCATACACTAAACACGTCGCCATCCTTGGCCAAGTTAATCCGCGGAATGCATCACGAATTTTCTGAAACGTTTATTGATTGATTATGAATAAACGGTTTAGATAAATGTTTCATGTGTGCACTGTAATATATTAAATACCTGTTTGTTGAAAATTGATGGGATTAAAAAAAAGAAGTCGTGAACACTAAATAGTTCGCCGTCCGGGCCAAGTTAAACTGCCGATTTCAATGTACTTTTTTCAAATGAAAGTTGATTGTTCATAGAAGTTTGGTACATATTCGCAAAAGATAGAGTGATGAAACATTATATGCCTTCATGATAAATAACAATGTGTAGGCAGACTAATTTTCGCTGAGTTCGATATGTTATTAAAATATCGGAATACAAAAAGGAAATTACAAAATTGTGATTGCAAAATTGTAATTACAAAATTGTTTACCATAATCGAACCTGACCTAAACTTTACAGCAATTACGGCCACAGGGACCCACGTTCAGAACACCCCGCTCGCATTCGCTCCATGCGCTGTGACCTAGGGGGGGGGGGGGGGGGGGACTGTCTCCACCTCCGGACAGTTTCAAGTCGATATCTCGATGTGTTTTCTGATTATGGCGAGAAAAAAACTAAGGGGGGCAAAAAAACGTCCCCCCCAGCGCCTCCAGGGTTAATTCCTATTCCGTTCGTGAACGCAGCCATAGCGTAGTTTATACGGGACTTTGACTTCCAAAGGCGGGACTTTTAAACCTGTAGAGGACATGAAGCTGAGAGGTTAGCAAGGAAAAAACCGTCATAATTTAGCCCAATTTCTAAAATTGACTAAATTTCCGAAGAGATTTCATTCATTCATGCCTAGAGAATATAAAGTCCCGTGTAAACGCGGTTTCTATCTACACTACAATTTGCGCATAAACATCTCACACATCTGTGGGCGTAGCCAAATAATATTGTAACGCCCAACTTCACTGATGAAATAAAATTATTCGCTATTTGGCACATGTTACGTTTCATCGTCAATACTAGGGATGTACCTAGGGACCGATAATTTTGAGTATCCAAGCCCACCAAAGACAATGGATAGCAGATCTCCCGAAAAAACTAGTTATTACGACGTTTGACATTTTTTGACGCGATCTGTTCCCCGTGCTTCTCTCATTTTGACCAAACTCCAGAAAGCCTGTGCGCAGCTTCCAGACAGGTATGCTGCAACTGGCTGACACCAGGCTCTGGATCCGTTGGTTATGCCTTCCCAAGTCATTCGCGAGACCGTCTCCACATTTGCTGCGATGCTGTATGTTGTAAAAATCAGCCATGAGTCGCGCCAACTGACACATATACCTGCTCCGAAAATATCGTATCGGTTCACCAGTCGCCACTACTGCGTGTTGTCATTGACCTCATTTCATCAACTCTCGACAGTTGTACCGCACATCAGTAGCACACGCACCTAAAATTCGCACATCAGTAGCACACGCAGTTGACACGACATTGACAAGACAATTACCATGTCTCAGATCCCATGCTGTGGGGGCCCGCTCAAAATCAAGTGACCGAAATCCGCGAAATTTTCTTAAAAAAACGGGTGGGGGCCCGCATACAAGGGGCCCGCTCTTAGGACTCTGACCCCCCCCCCCCCCCCAATGGAATCCTGCGTGCGCCACTGCCAAGATACCAACCAGAAAGCCGATGTGAACTCTGTACAAATAATATATTTCCCGCTTTTCGATACGTACACTGGCGTCACCGCTGTAGGTGACCTGTGACGTCACCGCGGGCGGTGACAGTAACGTGATGACGTCACCACCGACGGTGACCTGTGACGCGTCACCCTGACGGCGGCTGGACGACTTGAGCGACCTCTACATCAGAGGTGCGTGTGGCAGTCACTCACGAGTCAACACACGGTGAATGGACGCAGGTTTGGCAACCAGCAACACAGTACAGCAATGAATAACTCCTAGCAAACGCACCCGCAAATGTCCGTTCGTTGAGCTGCGCCCAGCTGCCAGCGGAGAGTCGAGTATCGCCTCTCGGTTGAGCGACGTTCAACATAGATGGCAACACAGGCGTTGTCTCTGCTCACTCGCAATGCGATTTGGCAAGTGGCACGCTGTCAGCCTGCCCCAATGTCCTACAATGCTCGGCGCCGCATGGCCACGACACATTCAGTATGTTCTTGTCGTGGCTTGGTCCCATAGCAAACCCTTTTGTCGGGCACGAGAATACACGCACACTCGCGAAGTGGCGCACGACCCCACATGAGGTCATGGCTGAGTAACGACCCACACAGTACACACGGCGGCTCGAACGACCAGCGACCCGACATCACTTCACAACACGATGGCTAGTGTTTGATTGCGATGTGTCACTCTCTACGCGCGGTGTTTCAACAACCGCCGCCTTTGGCGCCGCTCTTCCGTCGGTCGGCGGCGGTTCGCGCCACCACCCGACGTCCGCGACACGGGCGACATCTCACGGGCCGCCGCGCGCGCCGCCTAGCGCTGGCGGCTGACTAGCTCGGTTTGTCGGTCGCCTAGTCGCGGCAAGGTTACTTGACGCCCCCGCGGTGGCCGCGCGGCCGGCGCGGGCTGCTCGTCTCGTCGTCGCTGACGTAGCCGGTGTTGTTGTACATCTCGAGCAGCGACAACGGCGCCGACTTGGCGCGGTGTGCGCGCCGGCCGCCGCTGGCGGATGTGGCGCCCTTGGTGGCGCCCTTGGACAGACTGCTCTCAATACTGTCCTCGCCCGACGTGCCCAGACCCAAGTCCCTATCGAGCACTGACTGGTCGACCTTGGGCATCGCTGGCGGCGACTCCTCGACCGCGGTGAACGCATTTGTCGTCAGCCGGGTCGAGGAGTCGGTGCGCGCCGTCCGGTGCGCCTGCGGCCGCGGAATGCGCAGAGGAGGCATCTCACCGCTCTTCCCGTTCAGCGTGACGATCTGACCGCCGTTGACGAAGAACGTGCCGTCAGCGGTCGGCAGCGGCGGCAGCGCGCCCGACTTTATTTCTTCCGGCTCGACGTGAACGTGCGCGCCGCCGCAGCAGTTTGAGCCCGGTCCGAAGAGCGACAGCAGCACGGGCAGCAGGAAGATGCCGTGCACCATTCCGAAGAAGACCACCAGGAAGTTTGTCTTGAAGAACGTCACGAAGATGTAGGACGGCGCGAAGTAGAGCGTCGACACGCCGAGGATTGTGGAGAAGCCGCCCTGCAGTATCGGGAGGCCCAGGGCGTACAGACAGACCCGGACCCTCTCGTCTGCCGACTTCCCGTGTGCCGCCATGTACGCATAACTAATATGAGCAGAGAAGTCCACGGAGAATCCGATGCACATGATAAGGTTGATCATGGAGATGCTGTCGAGGTTGACGCCCCAGAGGGTCATGTAGCCGATGACGCCGATCTCGATGCTGATGATGCTGAAGGCGACCCACAGCGAGCAGACCGGGTTGGGGATGAAGATCAGCGAGACCACGCACATGATGCCGGCTGCGATCGAGATGGACTGGATGGAGACGGTTCGCACCAGCACGAACTGTGGACAGACGGGGCGGGGGACCGGTCAACACGAATTGTGAACAGACGGGGCGGGGGAAAGGTCAGCACGAACTGCGGGCAGACAGGGCGGGGAAAGGTCAACACGAACTGCGGACAGACGGGGCGGAGAAAGGTCAACACGAACTGCACACAGACGGGGCGGGGGAAAGGTCAGCACACACTGCGGACAGACGGGGCGGGGGAAAGGTCAGCACGAACTGCGGGCAGACGGGGCGGGGGAAAGGTCAGCACGAACTGCGGGCAGACAGGACGGGGGGAAAGGTCAGCACGAACTGCGGGCAGACAGGGCGGGGGAAAGGTCAGCACGAACTGCGGGCAGACGGGGCGGGGGAAAGGTCAGCACGAACTGCGGACAGACGGGGCGGGGGAAAGGTCAGCACGAACTGCGGGCAGACGGGGCGGGGGAAAGGTCAGCACGAACTGCGGGCAGACGGGGCGGGGAAAGGTCAGCACGAACTGCGGGCAGACAGGGCGGGGAAAGGTCAGCACGAACTGCGGACAGACGGGGCGGGGGAAAGGTCAGCACGAATTGTGTACAAACGGGGCGGGGGAAAGGTCAGCACGAACTGCGGGCAGACGGGGCGGGGAAAGGTCAGCACGAATTGTGGACAAACGGGGCGGGGAAAGGTCAGCACGAACTGCGGGCAGACGGGGCGGGGGAAAGGTCAGCACGAATTGTGGACAAACGGGGCGGGGGAAAGGTCAGCACGAACTGCGGGCAGACGGGGCGGGGGACGGTCAATCGGGTGCAAAGCTCTCTGTGGATGAGAGTCAACTCAGCACTCAGGTGAGTGCTGTAAATAGTTACAAACTACACATATACAACAGCAAATGAGCAATGGTATCAACGTTAGCTTTGTTACCATCTGCAACGGTGCTATCCATATGTTACCATGCCGGGTCCGCCCATATGTTACCATATGTTACCATGCCGGGTCGGGTCCTCCACTGACCTGATCAAAGAACACGAACAGCGGATGGAAGATGGAGCACTCGAGTTCGGACTCGACGCAGATGCGTCGCAGTTCCAGCATCATGTCCTTGTCCTCCAGCGTGTTGTTGATGTGCTTGGTCTGGATGATGAAGCGACTGGCGATGACCTGACCCTCGTCGTTGAACGCTACATCCAGGGCGATCGGACTCGATCCTTTCATGAACATCTGCCGAAGGACAGATCGACGCGGTCAATGCTGGTACTATATTATATACAACGTTACGTAAGTTCGTCGTCGATTTATTCGTCACGTAGCAAACTAACTTTGAAACCCGATGGACCGTCTTCTTTTATGGGCCATTCAAAGTCAGGAGGAGAATAGGCAATGTTGCACTCCTGTCGCCTGTGAATGGCAAGGAAGTGGGCTGAATGCTGGTCTGTGTTTGTGATTCTGTCGCCTGTGAATGGCAAGGAAGTGGGCTGAATGCTGGTCTGTGTTTGTGATTCGGGATATGAGGCCGCCCCGTTCCAGCTTCACATGAGGCCCAAATATGCTCTGCTGGGGAGTCCAACGCAGTCTGACCCGCTGTCGGCACGCCGGCTGAATATGTCATGAGCAGAGGTCTAACGGATGCCAGAAGCCTTGGGTTTCCGTCGACTGGAGACGGACGAGGACATGGTGCTAAAATAGCCCGCAGATGGGCTGATCTGATGACTGAAGGCACAGTAAACGGATACAGAAGCGTGGGAGGACGGCGTCTCAGGTTGTGCCGATTGCACAGTGCCCGGAGTCCACGCTGACGTGTCCGCCACTGAGTGCAGCTTGTCCCAACAGTAAGCTAGCGACCAATTCTAGTGCACATTTCCGCGAGCTATTATCGCGGTGCCGATTAGTGCTGGGCGGCAACCATACGTCACTGAGACGGCCGAGACGTTTACCTACTCTCACCAATCTGACGAAGACATTCATCATCGATTCAACAGCAAGCCCCTTGGCCCGGGAGGACATTTGCCCAAAACAAAACTAACTAACTAGCAACCCAAAACTAACAACAACAACAACAACAGGCGACTGCTGCGGAATCAGCAGTAGCCCCAACATGACCATGACAGCGCGCTCAGCTGCGTACCGATTTGAAGTTGTCCAGCCATTCTTCAGGGCTGGTGATGTTGATTCCGAGGACGCCGATGCTGTTGTCCACGAAGGAGACCCAGTCTCGCAGCCAGGACTCGGTTGTAGAAGCCGCCCTCGACGTAGGTCGAGTTCTCGAACGTCTGCAACAACGTCTCCACCTTCTGCTGTACCACTGGGTCCGAGTAGTCCATCAGACCCTGTACGACCACCTGACGGAGGGGGGGGGAGGGGTGTCACGGAGGGGCGCCAAAGATGGCTGCAGGGGTCGGCTACGGAGGGGTCATCGATGGAGACAGACTCACTGTTGTGATTGGTCGAGTAGCGATAGTTTATCTTACCAGGCTACAAGCACACACCGAGCCCGGGGCCAAGAGTCGGTATTATTAAGCCCTTAGTCGATTAGTAGTCCGCGACGATGATTATTATTCCGTAAAAAACATTTTCTCAGATCATTGGCATCTCCACTTATGCATTACGTTTAATGCCGTCGAATGAGTATGTTCTGAAACCATAGCATCACCACCATGTGTATATGTATTGTACATGGCGGTTACTCCTTCACTGTATCGCCCTCACGATATCGGACGCGGAGGTGCATACGAAGCATATGTAGTACATAGGCGCCAAATACGTCAAAAGGAAACGGACTTTCCAACGATACCATATCGGTCAGTCAGTCGGTCACCAACGATACCATATCGGTCAGTCAGTCGGTCACCAACGATACCATATCGGTCAGTCAGTCGGTCACCAACGATACCATATCGGTCAGTCAGTCGGTCACCAACGATACCATATCGGTCAGTCAGTCGGTCACCAACGATACCATATCGGTCAGTCAGTCGGTCACCAACGATACCATATCGGTCAGTCAGTCGGTCACCAACGATACCATATCGGTCAGTCAGTCGGTCACCAACGATACCATATCGGTCAGTCAGTCGGTCACCAACGATACCATATCGGTCAGTCGGTCGGTCACCAACGATACCATATCGGTCAGTGGCTGGAGGCGCGTCCTCTCCTTTACATTCCTCCGATGATTTAGGTTCGCCTTGCGTTGTGCGTCCTTGCCACGTTAGGCACGTAGGTATGCACTGCTATGTATAGAGAAACAAGATGACGTCTGAGACGTTTCTGCAAAAAACGATTCAGATTCGCGCTAGCGATGTTTATTGTACTCTGAAGAGAGCCAGCCAGGCACTATAACCTGACTGATGAGCCGGCAGCTGAATTGCAACTGTATTCTCAATGACTGCGCCGTGCCAAGCGTGACTCTGGCTTTGGGCATTCCGCTGACATCTATGAGCAATGCAGCTGTAAAGGTCTCTAGCATCCCAGCAACAGGACAGCCGATCTGGAGACGGCAGACTTATACGATCAGTCGCGCATGGAGACAATCATGAATAATAATGGCCCCGTTCGGACTGACGCAACTGTGTTGCTGTGTACATACAGTGTACACACACGTGGTGGACTCGGCACAGATATGTCCGCCTAGAGATTTTTCCAGGCAGGGGCGGCGGATTGCGGGAGGGGGGGGGGGGGGGGGGGGGGCAGGGTACCCAAAATGCCCCCCAGTCGGAAATCCTGGGGGCAAAAGGGTCATTTTGCCCCCCCCCCAGATTTTAGCCTGCTCAATCTGGGGGCCCAAATGCCCCCCAAGATTTTCAACTGGGGGGGGAAGGGGCATTTTGGGTACCCTGCCCACCGCAATCGGCCGCCCCTGTTTCCGGGAGTGTATTCATCAACACTAGGACAGCATCTGAATGCGAATGGCAGTGGACGATTGGAGGTTCCGCATTCGGCACATTGACGCCATGTTTCGACTTATCTGTCGCTGGCCGCCGATCCGTTAGTATACACGTTGACAGGCAGAGTAACCCCGACGACCAGTGACACAAGCAAGTCTGAACACCTTGCTCAATGAAGTAATTTCACCATGTATAGAAGATTAGTATATAGCTGCAAGTGAAAGTTGGCAAATGAAATAAACAAATAAACCCAGCCGTGGTAGTTGATTTCACCTCTGTCGGACGTCGTGCAGAGGTTTCTAAAGGTGTTGAATTGATACCATACCGACCGACATGAATAGGTACGGAGTTTTAAGCGTTAGTAAACAAATATTCCAACGTAGTAGCTTTCTAACCGACACTGTAATCGCCATTGGCCGCATTACGTTGCAAAAGCAACCAAAACAATCTGTTCCAATCTACATAGCTGATCTGACGTTACAATCTTACCAAAATACACTTATATACCCCCATCGTCTTAATAGCCACGTTACGTCTCTCTGTGATACTTGCAATGATTCACGCTACAGTGTAAACGTGAACACGAAGCACCGTAGCCATACACGCACTTCAAGGCCAAACCCATTCACATAATCCCCATGACCACAACTTCCAATTACAATAAAATGCAAAACAGCTGATACGCGTCTGGAGCTCGCATAACAACGCCGTATGCCACGCCCCCCCCCCCCCCCCGCCAGCCACGCGGACCAACTGGCTTCACAGCAGCCATGGAATGCTATGCCCAGACTCTGCCGCCGGCCTCTCCCCAGCCATCTGCATATCTCAGGCTCTCGGACCAGCCCCCAGACGCGTCTAGCGGGCGCGCGACGCGCAGCTGTCTTCTACATGACACCGTACCGCCGCCGCCGCCGTCGCCGCCGCCACCACCACCACCGCCGCCGCCGCTGTCACCGCCGCCGCCGCTGTCACCGCCGCCGCCGCCGCCGCCGCCACCACCGCTACCGCCGCCGCCGCCGCCGCCGCCGTCGCTGTCACCGCCACCGCCGCCACCGCCGCCGCGACGGCAGCTGCATACGCTCAGGGACCAGAGATGGGCGTGGCCGGAATGTCGCAATGTCCAATGGAATGTCCAGCGGCCGGTGGCTGCCGGTCGCCAGGCCCTCGGGGCGGTCACCGAGGCGCGCACCTGGCAGTGTCGAAATGGCAGGCGACTCGTCCCGTATATCCAACACGTGGATCTCGCCGTGTAGCTGGCAGGCGACTCGTCCCGTATATCCAACACGTGGATCTCGCCGTGTGGCTGGCAGGCGACCCGTCCCGTATATCCAGCACGTGGATCTCGCCGTGTAGCTGGCAGGCGACTCGTTCCGTATATCCAACACGTGGATCTCGCCGTGTAGCTGGCAGGCGACTCGTCCCGTATATCTAACACGTGGATCTCGCCGTGTAGCTGGCAGGCGACTCGTCCCGTATATCCAACATGTGGATCTCGCCGTGTGGCTGGCAGGCGACCCGTCCCGTATATCCAGCACGTGGATCTCGCCGTGTAGCTGGCAGGCGACTCGTCCCGTATATCCAACACGTGGATCTCGCCGTGTAGCTGGCAGGCGACTCGTCCCGTATATCCAACACGTGGATCTCGCCGTGTACCACGTCCAGCGGCGGACGTCATCTGGGCTTCCGGCGGCGGGTACAAACAAGCTACAAGCTCATTTTTATGAGAGGAATGCTCTCTGACAAATGGAGTGATTTTCTTGACACAGGACCGCTGTGAGAGAACGGATCAGAGCACCTGGTGCACCGGCTGAGCTGACGTGATTAATGTGGGACCGAGAGCGACTGGACACTGCCGTAGATGACGAGCACTGATTGTCGCGGGACTCACCTGGACTCGGTATGGGTGCTCTCTGAAGTACTTGTCCTCGACGTCGTAGAACTGGACAGAGTACGAGTCGTCCTTTGAGAGACGGCGGCGCTCCAGGCCCTCCCTGACCATGGTGCAGCCCCAGATGGCGACGCCCAGGTACACCAGGAACACCATGATGACGAACGCTGCAGAAGGACGACATCGTCAACGGCATCGTCAACGGTACCGGCATCGGCAACGGCAACGGCATCGAGAACGGCATCGTGAGCAACATTGCCAGTCGGTTATAACATCGTGACGCAGGGCACGCCTACGGGGTTGGATGATTCCAAAACGATGCTGCTTAGATTAGAACGGTTATATGCCATGGATGCGGGAATTGTGGCCAAACAAAATAAACATATAGCATATATAAACACATGCATAGAAGTTCAGTCAGGTGTGTCAGAGACACGTAACCAGTTGTCGGGTGATGATTATACGACATTAATGGAAGCAGACATGTTGATACATGCAGGAATTGTGAAATAATGTCGCTACCAAATTCAGCGAAAGTTAACGAATGCATGTCCCATGCAAAACATTTGGAGATTTCCATCTCTTCCATTGGTCACTGAGTTCTTGCGATATTTTACGTGTGTCATGGTCATTTGAAGTCAAATGTGTTTGGCAAAGCAGCCATGACCGTTTCGTGGAATTATTTAAAACAAAGCGGTATTCCTGAATGCATTTACAGCGCTGGTTTTCGGAATTTCCACCTCGCTACCAGGGAAAGGGAACTTCATTGTGATTTGAGTAGGTGCAAACACCTGATTTAAAGGCACCGAACTGTGAAAATGATGGTCTTTACCGATCAATTAACGTGGAAAATATTAATATTTAATTAGTGATTGCACATCTGCCAGTTAACTTGATTGACCATTCGATTCTTTGTTTCTTTGTTTCACTGAGTCACGTTTTAACTGGTTTGGTGAAAATTCACATAATGTATTTATATATATATATATATATATATATATATATATATATATATATATATATATATATATATATATATACCGTGATACCGTTTTCCGTGATCACCCCACCTTTTACAGCTGGGATGTTGAGGAGGCTCCCCAGTCTGTCCCTGAAGAAGGCCATGATAACATGGTCCTTGTTGTCCTGTTCGTTCCACGGGTCCGTCTTGGAGACTCCTCCCGTGCAGCAAAGACGGTACCAGCACGACCTGTCCTCTGTAGAGAGGACAGCCACACGGTCAGCGCACAGTCACAGCGGTGACAGAGTGTCGAATGCCTATCGCAGGTCAAGGACTACGGAACTGTGGCATACCATTCACGTTGTTCGGCACCGGGGAAGAAAGGAACCCCATTCAGCTGACCCATATCGAACAGTCGGACGCTGCATCCTAGTGAGCACCAACAGCAGCAGCAGCAGCAACAGCAGCAGCATATCCACGCCAACAGTGACTAGTGAGATGCACGGGCAAAACATTGTCGTGGCCGCGCATCTCATCTCATCAGCTGCCGTGATAACCTGACCTAATAAGGCCCTATCGCCCTATCGCCCGGACGGACGGCAGCGGCGGCACGTGCCAGCATCGCACTGACACAGAGGTTCCCGCGACGCGGAACAGGCGTCCCGGCCGCCAGTTTTTGCGGCAGTTGATTGCAAGAACTGGCAGCAGCGACGCGGACGGTCGACGCGGCGCGGTCTACTGACCGTGACCTCGGCCGCCATTCTCCAGGGTCACCGGGTCGGGTCAATAAGGCCGCCACCAGACGCCGACGCCGCCGTATCATCAGCATCTCCATCTCGTGTTGGATTCCCACCCACTATCGTGCACCTGTCTAGGCTTTCGAGGATATTAAACACGAGCTGCATGCAACGGGCTGCAGGAATCTGGCCAGGGAGGGCATGTCCGAAGGCATGCCTCAGCCAGGATCCAACACTCCCAGAAGTTTAACTTCAGTAATCACTTCCCTACGACACTTCGACCACAGTCAGCAGGACCTCGAGTGATGCACTCACTGCACCTGGGGTGTGCACAGAGCAGGCATCCGGTGCCTTTCGGAGGGGACGGGGTGACCTTTCGGAGGGGACGGGGTGACCTCACGGAGGGGACGGGGTGACCTCACGGAGGGGACAGGATGACCTCACGGAGGGGACGGGGTGACCTTTCGGAGGGGACGGGGTGACCTCACGGAGGGGACGGGGTGACCTCACGGAGGGGACAGGATGACCTCACGGAGGGGACGGGGTGACCTTTCGGAGGGGACGGGGTGACCTCACGGAGGGGACGGGGTGACCTCACGGAGGGGACGGGATGACCTTTCGGAGGGGACGGGGTGACCTTTCGGAGGGGACGGGGTGACCTTTCGGAGGGGACGGGATGACCTCACGGAGGGGACGGGGTGACCTCACGGAAGGGACGGGCTGACCTTTCGGAGGGGACGGGGTGACCTTTCGGAGGGGACGGGGTGACCTTTCGGAGGGGACGGGGTGACCTCACGGAGGGGACGGGGTGACCTCACGGAGGGGACGGGATGACCTTTCGGAGGGGACGGGGTGACCTTTCGGAGGGGACGGGGTGACCTCACAGAGGGGACGGGGTGACCTCACGGAGGGGATGGGGTGACCTCACGGAGGGGACGGGATGACCTTTCGGAGGGGACGGGGTGACCTTTCGGAGGGGACGGGGTGACCTCACGGAGGGGACGGGGTGACCTCACGGAGGGGACGGGATGACCTTTCGGAGGGGACGGGGTGACCTTTCGGAGGGGACGGGGTGACCTTTCGGAGGGGACGGGGTGACCTCACGGAGGGGACGGGGTGACCTTTCGGAGGGGACGGGGTGACCTTTCGGAGGGGACGGGGTGACCTTTCGGAGGGGACGGGGTGACCTCACGGAGGGGATGGGGTGACCTCACGGAGGGGACGGGATGACCTTTCGGAGGGGACGGGGTGACCATTCGGAGGGGACGGAGTGACCTTTCGGAGGGGACGGGGTGACCTCACGGAGGGGACGGGGTGACCTCACGGAGGGGACGGGATGACCTTTCGGAGGGGACGGGGTGACCTTTCGGAGGGGATGGGGTGACCTTTCGGAGGGGACGGGGTGACCTCACGGAGGGGACGGGGTGACCTCACGGAGGGGACGGGGTGACCTCACGGAGGGGACGGGGTGACCTCACGGAGGGGACGGGGTGACCTTTCGGAGGGGATGGGGTGACCTTTCGAAGGGGACGGGGTGACCTCACGGAGGGGACGGGGTGACCTTTCGGAGGGGACGGGGTGACCTCACGGAGGGGACGGGGTGACCTTTCGGAGGGGACGGGGTGACCTCACGGAGGGGACGGGGTGACCTCACGGAGGGGACGGGGGTGGCCTCACGGAGGGGACAGGATGACCTCACGGAGGGGACGGGGTGACCTTTCGGAGGGGACGGGGTGACCTCACGGAGGGGACAGGATGACCTCACGGAGGGGACGGGGTGACCTTTCGGAGGGGACGGGGTGACCTCACGGAGGGGACGGGGTGACATCACGGAGGGGACGGGGTGACCTCACAAAGGGGACGGGGTGACCTCACGGAGGGGACGGGGTGGCCTCACGGAGGGGACAGGATGACCTCACGGAGGGGACGGGGTGACCTTTCGGAGGGGACGGGGTGACCTCACAGGTTCTGATACATTGGACTTGGGGAAGGAGCACGCCCATTGTGTGGGTATAATCCACCCATAGGCAAATGGTAACTCACAATTTTGGCGGAAATCGCGTCTGAAACGGACGCTGACCACGCCACTCCCTCCACCTAGATCTGTGCCCAGGGCCTCGAACAATGTACGGTGCCTGCTGGGCTAAAGTTCCCGAGCCTCGGGAGGAAAGAGGGGGGACATTGCTTCCGGAATTTATCACTACCCGCGCTAGGTGGTCTTTTGCGGTCGCTGAAATTCATAGCTAAGGGCTCATTTCATAATGTGCCTAGGACGAAGTATATTATTTCGTTATTTAAAGATGGTACTTAATAACCTGGGTGGTGCCCCGTCATTTAACCGTGTGCAATTACAAGAGACGGTATGTTCGCAGAGGCTATATATCATATGAGCGGAGCCCTTTGTGGCATGCAAGAAGCGGCAGGAAAAACTGCAGGTTAAATGATTCAGATGTATCACAGTGTCTACTTTGCATAAATGTATATTAGACAACGTAGGCAGTTAGCCGACATAATTAGTTAGCCGGCATTCGTAGGCAGGCAAGTAGCCAGGATTGTGCCCGGGGGGGGGGGGGGGGCTCGAAAGGGCCCCGTTCCCGAGCGTTGAAAGGGCCTCTTCCAGAACGTTGAAACTTTCAACTTGCATGTTCAGGGGCCCTTCTGACCTGCCCAGGGGCCCTTTCGGTCTGGTTAGGGGCCCCTCTGACCTGCACATGGGCCCTTTGAACTTCCCAGGGGCCCTCTGGTCTGTACAGGGGCCCTCCAACCTGCGCAGGGACCCTTTAGACCTGGCAAGGGACTGCGCTGGCTGCTTTGTCGTCCTGCCGACATGCTCAGGGGCCCCTCTGACCTACCCAGGGACCTCTCTGTGCTGGCTAGGGGCTCATTCAGCATGTTCAGGGCCCTTCCGACCCACCCAGGGTCTCTTTAGGTCTAGTCAGGGGCCCCTCTGACCTGCACAGGGGCCCTGTGAACTTCCCAGGGGCCCTCTGGTCTGTCCAGGGGCCCTCTGGTCTGTGCAGGGGCCCTCCAGCCTGCTCAGGGACCCTTTCGACCTGGTAAGGGTCTGTGCTGGCTGCTTTGTCGCCATGCCGACATGATAGGGGCCCCTCCGACCTGTCCAGGAGCCCCCGACCTGCCCAGGGACTCCTCTGTGCTGGCTCGGGGTCCATTCGGCATGTTCAGGACCCTTCTGACTCGCCCAGGGACCATTTCTGTCTAACCAGGGGCCCATCTGACCTGCACAGGGGTATTCTGAACGTCCATGGGGCCATCTGGTCTTTCGGAGAGAGCCCTGGTGGCCCTAAAGGGCCTCTGAGGTGCTCTAAATTCTAAAGACCACGCTTCACGCGGTCTCCAGACTCATAGAAAGACCATGATACCGCGCTTCGCGCGGTCTCGTCGGCCCTTTTTGGAAGGGCCCTGGCCTCCAGGGGGGGGGGGGGGGGGGGGGAGCGGCCGCCCCGACGCACCCCCCCCCCTTTGGCTACGTGTCTGTTCGTAGGCCGTCATGGACAATCATGTAAGTTTATCAACTGTTCCCACGGTTCCTCCATGGATAAAGTAAGCATGGATAGGAATCATACGCGATTTAGCGACCACAGAGCGGTACTAGCTGTCGTTTTGTAGTACGGGAAACGGCCTACCACAAGGACGTTCCTACATATATGGGCACACATTACCAGGCATGATGTCCATTAGTGGAACCAACATGTCATACGTGCTTGTGAGAGCTTCCCGAATGCATTTAAACTTAACTTGGTTCATCCCAAAATCACTGGAAGGCGAGAAACCATGCGATGGGGCGGCCGTCTTAGCGTTGCGGCCTACCACGGATACTAGCTGATGTTTTCGTAGTACGGGAAACGGCAGCGGCTGCGCGTAGTCGCGGATAACAATAGAAAGTGGGCGGAGTTTCCTATCCATACTTACTTTCTTTATCCATGGTTCCTCCAATGTTAGATGCATATGCTGTACCGTAATGTATGCTGTATTACACCGATCGACCCTGTGACGCCGCGGAAGAGGATAACGAGGAACGAAAAGGGTCGGAGGGTACACGGCAGGCTTATCCGGTGATGTGTGAAGCGGCGAACAGACTTCAGAAGGGAAGCGATCGGCGAAGCACGACGGGCCTTGCACGATGGGTCAGGGGTACGCGAGTACAAGGAAATCCTAAAAACTAGGAAGCACTGTGACCTGACTTGACCTGCCCTGCCTTACCCTGTCCTGTCCTGTCCTGTCCTGTCCTGTCCTGTCCTGTCCTGTCCTGTCCTGACGTGACCTGACCTGACCTGACCTGACCTGACCTGACCTGACCTGACCTGACCTGACCAGCCCAACTCAACTGACTGAGAGATGAGCAGCGCGGACCTGACCTGACCTGACCTGACCTGACCTGACCTGACCTGTCTTGTCTTGTCCTGTCCTGACCTGACCTGACCTGACCTGACCTGACCTGACCCGCCCAACTCACCTGACTGGGAGACGGGCAGCACGGGCCGGCATGTGACGACGTGCTTGCCCTCCTGCTCCATGTAGCCGAACACGGCCATACAGCCGCCGAAGAAGGTCACGTGCCACAAGTAGGTGAACACTACCGACATGCCTGCAACGGACGCGCCAGTCAACAACCATGGACATCCCAGGGAGACACTGCATGGAGGATCAAGGTCGGCTGGTGAGAATATATTCCGAAGTCACTGCACTCTGGGTGCCGTAAAAATGGTCAAGTATACGATAACAAAATAACATACATGAAGAATGCATAGATGGGTGAATATAGGCATGCGAACATAACACACAACGGTACACAACACGATTAACTGGGTATAATTTATGAGTTTGCCGCAGCATGCTATCTTCGCTCGCGCAAAAGATACTAAATCAACGACAATCGCTCAACTGCCACAGCTATTCCAGCAGATTGCGTGGACAACCCCCCACAACGGTGTAGTGTCATGCTACGATATTGACCCAAAGTCGTAGCAAACCGTGGCACAATAAGCTGGCATAATCGATGACAGAGGACGAAAACACCTGCCACCAGAGCCTCATTGCGTTACTCGGCCCTGAGAAAACGGCCGACATATGGTCACTGTGTTCACCTGTTCACAGCTGCCTCAGCTGTGCCAGGTCACTGTGTTCACCTGTTCACAGCTGCCGCGCCGGTCCACTCATTACGTCACCGATCTGGTGCAAGGTGGGCTGCGGCCGTATTACTTCACACATTCACTTTGGTGGACACTTGCAACCAGTTAGTGATTCCCCGGCCGAAAATACACATAATTACTAGTAACTAATGCGTCCATGAATCAGGTTTCTGTTGTGAAGGACACTCTGCAATCCTAGCTCGAGAAATGGCCAGCATCAATCTGGCGAGTCGACACCATCCATCGGCTAGCTTCATGGACACACTGGCCGCAGCTGTTCCGATTCAGATCCTGGCTGCCACAGAAGACTACCCATCCATCAGCTTTCTGGGCCGGCGGCCGGTCTGGCCAGGGTCACCCAGCCGCAGCTCAGCTGGAGAGCTTGACAGACCGCCACCGGTGAGGTCCGTCACAGTAGCGCACAGCACCGAGCCGCCGCCGCCGCCCACTACCTGCCGCCGGTGAGGTCCGTCACAGTAGCGCACAGCACCGAGCCGCCGCCGCCGCCCACTACCTGCCGCCGGTGAGGTCCGTCACAGTAGCGCACAGCACCGAGCCGCCGCCGCCGCCCACTACCTGCCGCCTGCCGCCCTCCGCCCACTGCCTGCCGCCCACCGCCCTCCGCCCACTGCCTGCCGCCCTCCGCCCACTGCCTGCCGCCCTCCGCCCACTGCCCACTGCCTGCGGCCCTCCGCCCACTGCCTGCCGCCCTCCGCCCACTGCCCACTGCCTGCCGCCCTCCGCCCTCCGCCCACTGCCTGCCGCCCTCCGCCCACTGCCTGCCGCCCTCCGCCCACTGCCCACTGCCTGCCGCCCTCCGCCCTCCGCCCACTGCCTGCCGCCCTCCGCCCACTGCCTGCCGCCCTCCGCCCACTGCCCACTGCCTGCCGCCCTCCGCCCTCCGCCCACTGCCTGCCACCCTCCGCCCACTGCCTGCCGCCCTCCGCCCACTGCCCACTGCCTGCCGCCTGCCGCCCTCCGCCCACTGCCTGCCGCCCACCGCCCTCCGCCCACTGCCTGCCGCCCTCCGCCCACTGCCTGCCGCCCTCCGCCCACTGCCCACTGCCTGCGGCCCTCCGCCCACTGCCTGCCGCCCTCCGCCCACTGCCCACTGCCTGCCGCCCTCCGCCCTCCGCCCACTGCCTGCCGCCCTCCGCCCACTGCCTGCCGCCCTCCGCCCACTGCCCACTGCCTGCCGCCTGCCGCCCTCCGCCCACTGCCTGCCGCCCACCGCCCTCCGCCCACTGCCTGCCGCCCTCCGCCCACTGCCTGCCGCCCTCCGCCCACTGCCCACTGCCTGCGGCCCTCCGCCCACTGCCTGCCGCCCTCCGCCCACTGCCCACTGCCTGCCGCCCTCCGCCCTCCGCCCTCCGCCCTCCGCCCTCCGCCCTCCGCCCTCCGCCCTCCGCCCTCCGCCCTCCGCCCTCCGCCCTCCGCCCTCCGCCCGCCGCCCTCCGCCCGCCGCCCGCCAGGCACATACCTCTGCAGGCAATAGCGGCACGATTACCGTGAAATGCTGGGTCACCGGACCTGCCGCCGCGGGTCACCACACCCCGAGATAATAGGCGTATTTAACAGTGGGAATAGGAGTCTGAAGTCTGCACATTTCTGCTTATAACCCATGGTATGGGCCATCGTTCATGTATTCTCACCATTGCATGCCCTTGAACCCACCGCCTATTCACCTCTCTCTCACACACACTGACTCCGCCCCTTCCCGGTCCTGCCACCGCCCCTGCTGTCTCCGTTACCAATCGTGCCCTTCCTGACCCGGTCCTGCCACCGCCCCTGCTGTCTCCGTTACCAGCCATGCCCTTCCTGACCCGGTCCTACCACCACCCCTGCTGTCTCCGTTACAAGGCGTGCCCCTCCTCGTCGGGTCGTGCCCCTCCTGACCGGCTCCTGACCCCGCCCCCGCTGTCTCCGTTACAAGGCGTGCCCCTCCTGGTTGGGTCGTGCCCCTCCTGACCCGCCCTGCCCCCGCCCCTGCTGTCTCCGTTACAAGGCGTGCCCCTCCTGGTCGGGTCGTGCCCCTCCTGACCCCGCCCTGCCCCCGCCCCTGCTGTCTCCGTTACAAGGCGTGCCACTCCTGGCCGGGTCGTGGCCCGGTGGCAGCCCATTCATATTGACCGGAGCGTTGGCCCCGCCCCGCCCCGCCGTGCCGTGCCCCGGGCCACGCCCGCTAAATCGAACAGTGCGCCTTACACAATCCTGGGGGCGGCCGGACCCGACCTGACGGAGACCCTGACCTCCAGACAGGCCTGGGAACGGCGGGGGTTCGGTCGGTGGTGTGGGGGAGGGGGGGGGGGGGGGGTGGAGGCGGGGTCAGACACGGGGGCAGGATCGTGCAGGGTGCTCGCCACACCTCTGTCTGTGGCCGCGCGGCACCGCCGGCTGACGGGACGGTCTAGTCAAGGGCAGACGTTTGAGAAGTCCAACCTGGGACTCCAGGCATGAAAAGAGACCTCCGTGCCGGCTGCGCCCGCCCCGAGCACCGATTCTCCTCGGTGGGTTAGGAGGCGTGGGTAGACGGGTAGTTACGGCGGTGTGTGAAGGGCGGACACCGATGATACGTGGGAGGTTGGTCGAAGGTATCGCCGCCTGTCGGCATCGCAAAGGAAGATCGTGATTTATATGCAAGGTTGCAATGCAATACCCACATATGCAAGCCCGTGCAGAACGGAGTGTCCCTCGAACAATGGCAAAACCGTGCGGCTATCAGAGTTCACTGTGCACTCACTACTCATGAGTGTAGCGCATCAATGTAGCGTTTAATAATATATATGGTGGACGGTAGTGTTATGGTCTTTGTGCATTTGGTTCTTATCATTTCCGTTACTATACGGGTTAAAAGGGTGGTACAATTTCACGCATATGACTGTTCTGGAAAAGAATATGCGAAAAAGTGCTAATTTTGCATTGCTCTCAATACGAATGGTAGTCTTTGCAATTCACGTTTGTCGGTTAAATGTAAGACAGTTTTGTCCTGCAATGAACAATGCAATTCATGCAATTCACCCTGAATATTATAGTGTTTTTCATATTTAATAGCACTAAAACACATGCAAAGGTCTCCCCGACTGGAATGGGTTACAACTTGCAGTAAGTAGCCCGTGCTCAATATCGCACCGTTAAACTTGCAGTGCTACATCAAGCTGTAGGTGTTGTGGCTCTCGCAATGCGGGGAGCAGGACAAGCTGGAAGTCAATGACTTGGGAGTAAATATTATATGGTATAAGTTTTCCATGAAATTTAAATGATATGACGAAACCTTCAATGAAAATAATGCACACCTATGTGATCAACATGCGAAACCAGTTATAATTACATAATCATTCCGATTGTAGCCTTAAGTGTAAAATGTTCTGAAGCCTCTCCCAGTAAATGTAACGCTCGTTGATACGTAGGGAAACATTTCAGCTATTCCGACCTCGGACAAGGCAGTGCAGCTATTCCGACCTCGGACAAGGCAGTGCAGCTATTCCGACCTCGGACAAGGCAGTGCAGCTATTCCGACCTCGGACAAGGCAGTGCAGCTATTCCGACCTCGGACAAGGCAGTGCAGCTATTCCGACCTCGGACAAGGCAGTGCAGCTATTCCGACCTCGGACAAGGCAGTGCAGCTATTCCGACCTCGGACAAGGCAGTGCAGCTATTCCGACCTCGGGCAAGGCAGTGCAGATATTCCGACCTCGGACAAGGCAGTGCAGCTATTCCGACCTCGGACAAGGCAGTGCAGCTATTCCGACCTCGGACAAGGCAGTGCAGCTATTCCGACCTCGGACAAGGCAGTGCAGCTATTCCGACCTCGGACAAGGCAGTGCAGATATTCCGACCTCGGACAAGGCAATGCAACTATTCCGACCTCGGACAAGGCAGTGCAGCTATTCCGACCTCGGACAAGGCAGTGCAGCTATTCCGACCTCGGACAAGGCAGTGCAGCTATTCCGACCTCGGACAAGGCAGTGCAGCTATTCCGACCTCGGACAAGGCAGTGCAGCTATTCCGACCTCGGACAAGGCAGTGCAGCTATTCCGACCTCGGACAAGGCAGTGCAGCTATTCCGACCTCGGACAAGGCAGTGCAGATATTCCGACCTCGGACAAGGCAGTGCAGATATTCCGACCTCGGACAAGGCAGTGCAGCTATTCCGACCTCGGACAAGGCAGTGCAGCTATTCCGACCTCGGACAAGGCAGTGCAGCTATTCCGACCTCGGACAAGGCAGTGCAGCTATTCCGACCTCGGACAAGGCAGTGCAGCTATTCCGACCTCGGACAAGGCAGTGCAGCTATTCCGACCTCGGACAAGGCAGTGCAGCTATTCCGACCTCGGACAAGGCAGTGCAGCTATTCCGACCTCGGACAAGGCAGTGCAGCTATTCCGACCTCGGACAAGGCAGTGCAGCTATTCCGACCTCGGACAAGGCAGTGCAGATATTCCGACCTCGGACAAGGCAGTGCAGCTATTCCGACCTCGGACAAGGCAGTGCAGCTATTCCGACCTCGGACAAGGCAGTGCAGCTATTCCGACCTCGGACAAGGCAGTGCAGATATTCCGACCTCGGACAAGGCAGTGCAGATATTCCGACCTCGGACAAGGCAGTGCAGCTATTCCGACCTCGGACAAGGCAGTGCAGCTATTCCGACCTCGGACAAGGCAGTGCAGCTATTCCGACCTCGGACAAGGCAGTGCAGCTATTCCGACCTCGGACAAGGCAGTGCAGCCATTCCGACCTCGGACAAGGCAGTGCAGCTATTCCGACCTCGGACAAGGCAGTGCAGCTATTCCGACCTCGGACAAGGCAGTGCAGCTATTCCGACCTCGGACAAGGCAGTGCAGCTATTCCGACCTCGGACAAGGCAGTGCAGCTATTCCGACCTCGGACAAGGCAGTGCAGCTATTCCGACCTCGGACAAGGCAGTGCAGCTATTCCGACCTCGGACAAGGCAGTGCAGCTATTCCGACCTCGGACAAGGCAGTGCAGCTATTCCGACCTCGGACAAGGCAGTGCAGCTATTCCGACCTCGGACAAGGCAGTGCAGCTATTCCGACCTCGGACAAGGCAGTGCAGCTATTCCGACCTCGGACAAGGCAGTGCAGCTATTCCGACCTCGGACAAGGCAGTGCAGCTATTCCGACCTCGGACAAGGCAGTGCAGCTATTCCGACCTCGGACAAGGCAGTGCAGCTATTCCGACCTCGGACAAGGCAGTGCAGCTATTCCGACCTCGGACAAGGCAGTGCAGCTATTCCGACCTCGGACAAGGCAGTGCAGCTATTCCGACCTCGGACAAGGCAGTGCAGCTATTCCGACCTCGGACAAGGCAGTGCAGCTATTCCGACCTCGGACAAGGCAGTGCAGCTATTCCGACCTCGGACAAGGCAGTGCAGCTATTCCGACCTCGGACAAGGCAGTGCAGCTATTCCGACCTCGGACAAGGCAGTGCAGCTATTCCGACCTCGGACAAGGCAGTGCAGCTATTCCGACCTCGGACAAGGCAGTGCAGCTATTCCGACCTCGGACAAGGCAGTGCAGCTATTCCGACCTCGGACAAGGCAGTGCAGCTATTCCGACCTCGGACAAGGCAGTGCAGCTATTCCGACCTCGGACAAGGCAGTGCAGCTATTCCGACCTCGGACAAGGCAGTGCAGCTATTCCGACCTCGGACAAGGCAGTGCAGCTATTCCGACCTCGGACAAGGCAGTGCAGCTATTCCGACCTCGGACAAGGCAGTGCAGCTATTCCGACCTCGGACAAGGCAGTGCAGCTATTCCGACCTCGGACAAGGCAGTGCAGCTATTCCGACCTCGGACAAGGCAGTGCAGCTATTCCGACCTCGGACAAGGCAGTGCAGCTATTCCGACCTCGGACAAGGCAGTGCAGCTATTCCGACCTCGGACAAGGCAGTGCAGCTATTCCGACCTCGGACAAGGCAGTGCAGCTATTCCGACCTCGGACAAGGCAGTGACATCACTGCTGTCTGCCTGTGACGCACTTCACCGGGTCGCGAACCGGTGCGAGCGGACGCAGGGCAGAACAACACGTCACTCGCACGTGCAGCACGGCGCAGCGCGGCGCAGCACGGCGCAGCACGGCGCCTGGAGACCCTCTCAGAGCCGCAGCTCGGCGTAGTCGGGCGTGCCCCGGCCTCCCGGGTACAAAGTACGTTCCCCGGAGGTAGGAGGTACAAAGTACGTTCCCCGGAGACGGCGGGCCCGCCGGTTTGCATTGGCGGCGTCCGTGGCGCGGCGAGGTCGGCGGCACGGCGCGCCGTAGACGAAAACAGCGCACCGCTGGTTCCTCACATCTTACGGCCGCTGGACGGGACCGGGGGGGGGGGGGGGGAGGGGCAGCGAGGTCAAATCCAGCATCGACGGGGTGAATGATACAGGAATGACGACGCAGCGTGACCGCATCGTGCGGGACTTCTGAGGTCATTACCGCCTCTCCCGGCAGCATTGTTGTCACGCCAATTTCCAGGATTCTCACCGTCGTTTATTTTCCGTTACTGACGTCATAAGGTGACTCGAAACAAAGAGGATAGACGCCAAATGGGCGGGCCGGGCGCAGACAGCTGCAGAGTGAAGGGTCCTTAAGTTCCAGGCGCGTCTCAAAACAAACGCTTAAGCCACTTCGCCGACGATGACACAACAGATCGAGGTGCTACGCGGATGATCCACCCTGTTTCCAAGCTAGCACAATGCCTATTCTCCGAAAACAAAGTCAACTTAGTGACGTCGTCGGCGCAAAAAGTCGGTTTTTCCATTCGTCGCGGGTCTCTCCCGGGTGCAAAAGCAGCCAAGCGAGACTCGTCATCTGTTCAAACAGCTCGTTGATTGCCGGTGCCGAGCGGTGCCAAGCGGTGGTCGGCCCAGGGAGAGAGGGATCGGAGGGCGGAGCTGCTCTCCACCTCTGGCCTGAGAGGAGGGGGCAACGCTGACTATCGACACACCGGCGGTTAACCGTGGACTGCCCTTGACTGTGCCCGGTGTGGCGCTCAGGTCCCGCACACATCTCTCACACACCACCGGCAAAGTCACAGCCCAGTTCGAGCTGATAGGTGCACCTATAGCAACTGATAGCTGATAGGTGCACCTATAGCAACACCTGTAGAGTGTTTGCTGCTGCATTAATCAGGAAATGTTCAGTTTGTATGTGTATTCTACGGGTAGTTTAAAATGGCGAAATAGAGTAAAACCAGGCAGCCAGGCGCCCAGCGCCACCTCTTTGCCATGCGCCTTGTTATGTTTTGGGCAGTATCCACACACGTGTGGCGAGCGAGTGAAGCGTGACATACGACACAGATGGTGGGCTATGACATCATCGTGTGAAGGGCATCTTATATCATGCTCAGCCATATCGATACCCCGTCCGTAAGGCAAAAGGCTCACGTAGCGTGGAAGTATCTGTCGGTTGTTGTACTTGACCGCATGCATGCCAAGGTGGCCTGTCCCGTTTGGGCGACAGCCGACAGGGATTGCTGTCTTTACATATGGTCCGATATGCAAGAATGCCTGGGAACCCAGTACGGGAAGTACTATCCACAGCAGACAGCATCAGCGCCAGTTGACGAGATGCCACTGATGTGGAGATGCAGGAGATGCACTCAGAGATGCAGCTCAAGATGCGGTATGACGGATGCAGAATCATATGCGTCGCTTTGAATGACGTCTGAAATCGGGACTGTTATTCCAACGAGAAACTGCATCGCTTTGATAGAAGAGATAGATAAATTCGTACAAGTAAAGCTGCCCATGAGCGCTCGAACTGCCTCTTAAACCGAATATATCGAACGAGGAGATCTAAAATGCCGGCGTTTGCATGCCTATACTTCGTCCCCGTGACAGCATTCCGATGCTCTTGACCTGTATTTTGTGAACTGCAAACTAAGGAACGCAGCTTTCAATCCACACATTCCATGCATACCTCACTGTGTGCAGATGCATGCCTCACTGCGTGCAGATGCATACCTCACTGTGTGCAAATGCATACCTCACTGTGTGCAGATGCATGCATCACTGTGTGCAGATGCATACCTCACTGTGTGCAGATGCATACCTCACTGTGTGCAGATGCATGCATCACTGCGTGAAGATGCATACCTCACTGTGTGCAGATGCATACCTCACTGTGTGCAAATGCATACCTCACTGTGTGCAGATGCATGCATCACTGTGTGCAGATGCATGCCTCACTGTGTACAGATGCATACCTCACTGTGTGCAGATGCATACCTCACTGTGTGCAGATGCATACCTCACTGTGTGCAGATGCATGCATCACTGCGTGAAGATGCATACCTCACTGTGTGCAGATGCATGCCTCACTGCGTGCAGATGCATACCTCACTGTGTGCAGATGCATGCATCACTGCGTGCAGATGCATGCATCACTGTGTGCAGATGCATACCTCACTGTGTGCAGATGCATACCTCACTGTGTGCAGATGCATACCTCACTGTGTGCAGATGCATACCTCACTGTGTGCAGATGCATGCATCACTGTGTGCAAATGCATACCTCACTGTGTGCAGATGCATGCATCACTGTGTGCAGATGCATGCATCACTGTGTGCAGATGCATGCATCACTGTGTGCAGATGCATACCTCACTGTGTGCAGATGCATACCTCACTGTGTGCAGATGCATACCTCACTGTGTGCAGATGCATACCTCACTGTGTGCAGATGCATACCTCACTGTGTGCAGATGCATACCTCACTGTGTGCAGATGCATACCTCACTGTGTGCAGATGCATACCTCACTGTGTGCAGATGCATGCATCACTGTGTGCAAATGCATACCTCACTGTGTGCAGATGCATGCATCACTGTGTGTAGATGCATGCATCACTGTGTGCAGATGCATGCATCACTGTGTGCAGATGCATGCATCACTGTGTGCAAATGCATACCTCACTGTGTGCAGATGCATGCATCACTGTGTGCAGATGCATACCTCACTGTGTGCAGATGCATACCTCACTGTGTGCAGATGCATGCATCACTGTGTGCAGATGCATACCTCACTGTGTGCAGATGCATGCATCACTGCGTGCAGATGCATACCTCACTGTGTGCAGATGCATACCTCACTGTGTGCAGATGCATGCATCACTGCGTGCAGATGCATGCATCACTGTGTGCAGATGCATGCATCTCTCTCGACTCGGGCATACATGCATACTGAACACTCGTTTCAGTGTCAAGCATTATTTAGCCAAAACAAAGTTTTAGACTTGCGCTGTGCCTGAAACGTCTCGTGGACATGTATTGTTCACGAGTGAGTGGTTGACATGGTAAGAGCATTATTCGAATGAAAATCTCATCGCATCTCCTAACCAAGTTCCCAGCTTTGGGAAATATTCTCCACTTCTTAAAGTCCTAAATCAAATCACAAGATTGTTGCTAAATGTGCGAGGAAATAAGCGACTTTTCAAGGCCAAGACAATGACAAATGCCAGTTAGATGATAAGCACGATAAGCACGACTTGATAAGCACGATAAGCAAGCACGACTTGATAAGCATTGATAAGCACGACTGCTGGGAGAATAACAATTGTGTTTTACAATAAATAAGAAGGAAGCTTGGAGGAGCGATATAGGACAGGGACCCGGCAAAATCCACCGAACATAGGACATGAATAAATGTACCAGGTTTCTACCGCCAAGTACAGACGTATGAAGGGACTGCCTCGTCTGTCTGTATTGCGAAGGAGCTGGTACTGCAAGTTTGTGCTGCAGATCGTTGTCCATTGCTCATGGCATCAGTATTAGAAAGCCACTGATAGTTTAAACATTCGCTCATT
>JAXIVJ010014301.1:0-34782 GCA_036785665.1 Chirona hameri | reverse complement strand
AGAGAGAGAGAGAGGAGAGACGAGAGAGAGAGAGAGAGAGAGAGAGAGAGAGAAGCTTGGCTCGTTAGTCCATTGTGCGTCCATTGCAATTGACATAGCGTTGACCGGTATGCAATCTCTCGTTGGTGTGCACCACACGTGGGTGCGACTAGCTACTGGTGCTTTTCGGAATTCATGCAAAGCAGCCTTCTTCGGCGTGCGTAAGAAACCCTTCTTGGCGGAAAGACGGAAGCACCTTGACCTCTAATACGTGTGCAAAATAAAAGACAGACATAGACATAGACGTGTATTGAAACCATCCGCAATAAGCTTGTGGCTCTTACGGCCTCTCGTGCAAAAGATAAATATAGGAGGTAGGTGGTCCAAAACATGCTCACAAACAGACACACGCACACACATTCCATACATGCCTGTCGTATAAGATATAAGAAGAGACAAAAGCTCAACGCTGGCAGAAACAAGTTCTCAACCCAGGTCCCGGCACAGGTGTGCCTGAGGTGTCTGCTGAACACGGGTACCGGGAGCCGTGTCAGGTCCGGTGGTAGCTGGTTGTACTGCTGCGGCGCACGGATAAGGAAGCGCCGGCGGCCCCCATTTCCGTTCTGGACCTGGGCACATAATAAGACTACCGTCCTGCCTGGTGTGACGGTCACGGGTGTCCGACACGCGGACGAAGCCGCTGGCCAGCGCCTCCGGCCTCGCCCAGGCAGTAAAGCAGTACTAATCCCACGTATGACTGGATTCCTGACTAGCCACTAGCTGGTCTGATCTCGGCAACTCGCCAGAGTCCCTCTTGGGCCCTTGTTTCTCATGTCGAATGCATGACTAGATGCAGCATTCCGGCATCGTTCTCGAAAGCTTACCCACACGACGACCTGCCGAGTAGGGCCCATCCACTCCAGGGCTCTCTCTACTCGGCAGCTGCGTCGTGTGGGTAACCTTCGAGACCGGAACAGCCTGTGTGCAACCACTGCACCGTTCCACTGAGCGTAAAACGCGTCCCATCTCTCAGCGACATCTGCGAACGCTTGGAATGTATACACTCACGATTTTTATCCCAAGACATCGCTCGATGATACGCAAGGCGGACAATGCAACGAAACAGTTTATCTGATATTCAAAGGAGTTCCGATTTAATATTGTGTTCCATTTCCGCCAGTTACTGTGCTACAATATCCTTAATTAGGTAGATAGGCGCTTTGGCCTAAGTGCAAAAAAGTGCCACCAAAACCTACTTAAACCCCTATGACTGCCAAATAACCTTGCCTACACTCTTAGAAAGTCTAAAAGAACTTAAATGTACTCTTTAAGTCAGCCACTGCACATTGCGATCCGTTAAATGACGAAGAACAATAACAATATCAGAAGTGTTTTACCGGACGATAACACCAATACGTTTACAACGGGGAGACCTCAACGCCGAAACGTCGTTTGCAATGGTTTACAAATCACAAAACCCGGTAGGATATATGTTATATTTTTTGGAAAATTATTTTTGAATCATGTTAAGAACATACCAAGACATAAAATTACTCTGCCAGATCTGACATCTGAATTCGGAAAATGACGTTGTGGTCTATAGTGCGCACGGAAGCAGCTCGGAGTCGTCGGAGAGCTTTGGAATGCCGTGCGATGACTGCCTGGAACCGACGGCCTGCCAATATCCGGTCTGCGCAGTCTGGCATGTACTTCCGTACTAAAGTTCACGAATGACGGCGACAGATAGAGTGGCGATAGGCAGACACCTCCTTGTTCATTTATGCAAGGGTGTTTTTATTGTTGTTTATTACCATCATGTCGCTTATTGTTATGTATATATCGTCATACTGTCCGTTGTATGTATGTCTTTGTCAATGGCAATTGAACGGCTGAGAAGTCATCATCATGGAGTGTTCAATAAACTCATTCATGCAATGGCTGCACAATGGCCTGAGTGAATCGAAGCGTCCTTACCCTAACCAAACCGAAAACCTATGTTTATGCTGTGTTGTTACAACCATCCAAGGATAGGTGTAAGGTAGATAACTTAGTGAACAAATGTAAATGTACTCCCGCATCTGGAGAATAGGGGATATATGGAGGTGCCTTGTATCACACAGCGACGTTTCTGAAATTGCCACATTTCGCACAAAATGGCGTCAAAAATATCTCTGAAAGCTCCTAACTTGGTGATCCGGTGTGCAAGTTCGTGAAGACTGATTTCAACTTCGTGATTATTGTTTTTGTAGCAAATATAACCACAAACTTGGAATGTAAAGAATAAATCCGCTATAGTGGTAAGTTGCGGGATGTTCGAACGTGCGTCTGTATAATTTTTGAGAGCCTGGCCCGTTGAGAAGAAGCACCTGCACCCGCACCTTTAAAGTAGTTTACAAACCATAACATAACCTGTCGAATAAAGTGGCCTCAAACAAACTTCCTAATGGACGTCTATCAACACATCCCCCACAACATAGTAGTCAACGTGGCAGGCCCGCTGCTCTATTTGCAGTTTTAGCACAGCTGTATTCGGGTACTACCAAGTTAGGGTTCACGAAGTTAGGAACTGAGATTAACAAATAAATCTGGCAAATTCTACAAAAATGTAGAATGGCGGCGCAAATAGGTCTGGCATCAATGCAGCCCTCATGTACGCAGGCAGTAGCACGACCATGAATATATTGTTGTCGCTCTCAAACTGGAGGCGTAAATAGAAAGCAAATCACTTCAGAAAAGTGAAAAATCCACAGGAAAACTATTTTGAGCTATTACAAGAACAGACCAAAGTAGGAATCCCAAAACAAACTACATATCCTGCTTGTGTGACCTGTACGATACCGAAAAGTGCGATGACGATTGACGGCGACAACGTGTTTTTAGAAATATGCGATATCGCAAATCACGAAGTTAGGGTTTTCACGAAATGGTCTACCTCTACCCTATGCGCACGGGTGCACACCTCATAACAAATGAAGTCATTGACAGAAAATTAATGAAGAAATAAACTGCTCACGCGCTGGACGCCAGAGTTTATTTTTGGGGGATACAATGTATACAGCGCTATGCTGGAAACCAATAAATGTCTATTTCAATTAATGAAATTATTATAATAATAAGGCAATAAAGTAAAGAACAAGAACACTTATGTCACAAGCAGCCACGGGAGGGGAGGGGGACGCGTCCCACATTTTTGAGCCAGGGGGATTATTATCCCCCAATTTTTCCTGACTAACAAGATTGTTGGAAATCAATGTGCAGTTGTACTTTTTGTTGGTTTTACTCCCTCCCCCGATCAACAACTTTTTTCGTTGTCGCCACCCCCCACCCCCCGCTCAACTACCTTTCGCTGATTGCGATCACTTCCCGGAATCCCGTCCCCCAAATTTCAAAGGCGTGGCGAAGCCCTTGGCCGCATGCCAACCGATGTTACATGTCGTTACCATAGGCATGTGACTACCGGGTATTTGCCATCAAAATTTCGAAATAAATTTAAATTCGACATCTTGTATTGTTAATTTCCTAATCTAACGCGATTTATCACAACCGACACCCAGAACTGCAACTAAAAGTTGTTCAGACCCAACTTTTAGTTGTTTGCAAGACTGCACTTTAGTCAAGTAACGTTATGTATCAGTCATCAGATGACTATTTGCAGCGTCAGCGTGGTGAACGGTGAGCTTCTCAGAGCCGCCGCGAAGGTTGCCTCGCTCGGTTAAACTATCGACGATTGACTAACGATTTATGAATGTGTTTTAGCATGCAGTCAACTTTCGAGTTTCGATGTACTTTATATTTTTTTTAATGAGCGACGAAATGCTCCACTTTCTATATAAATTCAGTTTAATTTCGTTCGCATCACATCAGAAATCTTGAATTTCATAGACAAAAAACGTGACTCAAAAGTCAAAGCGTTTGGCATGATTGTTTACTGAAAGTGGTTTGAGTGCATGTGCGCAATTCAAGGAACGATATTTGTCGTGATGGTATTTCAGCGTCATGTTGTGGGTTGTGCTTCTGATATTGACATGCCCCACTGCGTCTCGGGCAGCGTGAATATCGTGAGTATCGGCCACCGTCACGCATGGCTCGCCACTCCTTCGGTTGGTCTCTCGCGCACACTCGTCAATTCAAACCAGCGAATATGAAGGAATCACATTTATTACAGGGGTAAAACATTTAACAATGGTGAATATGAACACTCATGTATGAGTTGACGGTCCCGGCCTTTCAGTTGAGGGTCCGGGCCGAGCAGCACTAATGGAGGGTGTCCCTCGGCCTCCGCTTCCCTCAAAGGAGACGGTCTCGCGCTGCTGCTGCTGCTGCCTCGGCGGCTGTGACTGGTCTGGCTGGAGTGCGTCTCGTCCTTGCCTGTCTGCCTGTCTCTGCTCCGCCCCGGTACGCGGCACAAGGGGCAGATGCGGCTCCGGCCGGGCGCGTGACGTGGAGCTGGCCACGACTGATGCCCGGATCTTGTGACGTCAGCGCCGGATGTCGTGACGTCAGTGTAGGAGCTCATGATGCGCAAGCGATCGCTCGTCCTGTGGGAGCCGGAAATGGATTCATATTAGCTTTCCGAGTCAATATTAAACGAAACGCGCTCTAGGTGCCTGGTGCCATGGAAACGAAGCAGATCAGAACACCAACACAGCTACAATATTGTGCGAAACTCACTGGAAATTTTACGGCAGTTTTATGTTTGCTAATTGGTCAATATTTCAGCCGTTTCCAGGGTCCATCAGCATTTTCATCGGGTTAAGCGACATGTAACTACACTAAGGAAGCCGTGGCTGCTACGCAAAGTCAACGGTATTGGTCATGCCTCACAGAATATCCGCCGGTGTGGGTAATGCTTACCTTAGGTGGTGCGGCTGCGATGGTGGGGTGGCGGCTGGTCCTGGTGGCTCGCAGTCGCAGTCGGACGGCATTCGGCTCGGGAGGCGCAGCGGCGGCGCTCCCCGCTCCCGTGACGCTCCCCGCTCCCGTGACGTCCGCTCAGCATCACTTGGGCGATGTGATGTAGCATCATCCAAAACGGGCGCGTCAGATGCTGCACCGGCTGGCCGTCCTCAGGCGATGTGGGGTCCCTCTCGAACCCAAAGTGGGAGCCACCGGCCGCCTGGTCCCGGGACCACATCTCATCGCTGCTCCCCATATACCAGGTCTCTGGGAACCGCAGCAGCGCCCTGCCATCAGGGCCTACGGGAAGGCCGGAGGGGTACTGGCCAAGGGTCCAGTCCCGTCGTGTGTCCCGGCAAGCAGAGCCGCCGCTGCTCCAGTCACTCGGGTAGTAGGGCCACTCCGATGGAGAAGGTGCACCCATCGCTGGGCTGCGCCTAGCGTCGCCCCGGGCGGACGCCTCATTCGCGCGCAGGTTGTTCAGGTACGCACAGCCCGCATGGAAATTGCGACTGAGCTTAAACTCCTGGTCCGAGGTAATATTTCCGTCTCCGTCCTCTTCTAGGGGACTGTCGTCCCCCATCTGCCGAAATTCCCGCATCGAGCCGACATATTTACCTGAGGGGAGACGTGAAAGAAACGTTTAGAATATTGCGGGAAATGCCCAGAGCAGATGTTACTCCAGAAAGCAGTCGAGAGAGTAACGATGATACTGATATTCTGTGTTCTTGGCTGTAGGGACTGCAAATTGCTCAATAGTATCTGAAAGAGCAACAAGGGAGCATATACGTGTAAAAAGAGATCAAGTGAGACGGCAAGGATTGGTAACAGGTTTGAAAGTTTAAAAGAAGAAAACACGAAGAGTTTTAGTTATATTGGTCAACAAAGCCTTGATCACAAGGCAGCACATTTTATGGAAGATACTATTTACACACTATGGCGATTGTAATGCAAGTATTTATAATGGAAGCATAAGCGACATCATGCAGAATCAGAAACTCAAACTATTTTTTAAATGAAGATTAGTAAAAATGCAACATTATGTTAAATTATGTTAAATGCGTTTCAAATAAGAATACAATAATATTGTAAGCGTGGTTGTTCGGTATCTACGAACATAAAATGCATATTGAAAGTGAATGAATGGTCCCATACACATTCCACATTTGTTCATTTAGCTAATATTACTCAAATTCCCTGAATTGCCTTGGCATTGGAGGAGGAATTATGGCATGTCTAAGTGAGTGCCTTACGGAAAGGATTGATACAAAGTGATAAATATTACATGATCGAATTGTAGTGACTGAACACAAATAAGAGGAAATCCGTGGCAGCGCTTATATTACATTGTGCACTACTTACGGAAGTGCTTCTCGTCCCACAGACGGCAATTAAGACTGAATATATTATTCATCTTGCGAGAACTGCGGATACTGCGTATCAATGCTGGAAGCGGCTGAGAACGGCGGACACTGGGTGCTCCGTTTGCTGTCGCTGCTGAGAGTGATAGCGGCGGAAATCTATGCCACATCCTAGGCTCGGCAGGGAACTGAAAAACGTTCTGATTGGCTGGGAGACGTCCGGTCGGCCCGTTGGCTACTCCTCAGCGAATCAGCGCTCAGCAGCGCCGACAACGCCATCATGGATCGGCTCTGATTGGTCGGCCCCCTGGTCGGGGCTGGGAGGAATGATGCCCGGCCGACGCCTTGGAAGGGGCCGGCATCAACACGAGGTGGTGGGCCGTCAAACTTCAATAACAAAGTAACAATATATCGAAATCTTGGCACGTTTCGATGATGTACGGAACAGCTGGGAGTATTCTAATCGAAGAGCCATACCTATGTAGCCCGTAGCCGAAGATCGATGTAAATAAAAAGCAGTCGAAGATAAAATGTTTAAGGTTGATAAATCAGTTGTCTGGTGACTGCACAACTTCGCGAGGAGAACATAAAAGGTCGTTAGCTTGATGGTGAGACAAAGTAAACGATGTATCTCCTATGCAAGTGTAGAATAGGACCATACAAATAGGCTGTTTGGCGAATTTGTTTTGGATCGAGTTCTCACGTACTTTCTTGCCTATTTATTTTGGTTGCCATCACCTCGTAAGAAGTAAGCAAATTATATCGTATCCTGTGCCAGCCGTGACTTTTAGGGAAAGGTGGGGAATCCGGACCACTAAGCATTGACGTCACCTAGCTGTGTCATATTAACACTTGTCCTCTATTGAGTTTGGGAGGTGCAGTTCCAAGCCCTGCTGCTTCCTCCAACACAAACACTTTTAGTTTCAGATTTCACTTTTCTTGTCCAATGATGTTAGAATAATGTTATGTAAAAACTCGGGGGAGGGGGGGGAGGGGGGGAGGGGGTTAGACCCCCTCCCCCCTTAAGGTTTCTCAAGGATAGCGGAAAACGGCGGCGCTGCGCGCTACCGTTCTTTTGCACATGTTTTCGGGCATCGATTATCCACATTGTGTGAAATTGTTGACCTCGAGTCATCTCAGGTCAGGCCACTAGGTCAGGTCACGTGACTCCACCTCAAAAAAAAAATGCGGTCGTACCACAGCCACAGTTTTTGACCGATCAGTTTCAAACTTCCAGAATTGCATAAGGTAATAGGTACCTACAATCCGTTTATCTCGGATTGTTGATATCAGTGACCCAAGGTCGGGTCAATTTTGTGAACTCCACATTATAAGTACATGGTGAAATATTCAAATGCTTCCTATTCCGAGGATATGCACAGTGGCGGATCCAAGGGGGTGGTCACGGGGGTCATGACCCCCCTTGGGCCGTGAAGGGGCACTGTTGCGCCCGGGCACCAGGGACACCACCGCGCCGGGGCCCCACCTCGCCGGGGCACCAAAAAATAAAGCAAAAACAATCCGAAAATCCCCCCCCAAAAAAAAATCTCCAAAAAATCCGCGCCGCTACGCGGCACAAATCATTCAGTGTTCTATTCCAGCACAAAAGGGTCTAATATAGACTGTCAACACTGGCGGCCGCAGGGGGAGGAAATGGGGCCCATGGCCCCACCTTTGGCCTTAAATGGGGAGGGGGCAACATGTCTTTTGACCCCACCTTTTGCACCAGACATATTTCCTCGTTTTGACTCTGCATCCTGGTTCCAATACCAAATTTAGTTCTCCAGCCCACCGAAAACCTCACATGCTGGCGCCGCTTCGCGGCGCAATAATAGTTGTATGGGTATCCATTTTGCGTAAATACCATTGATAATTCAGTTTAAGTGCAGCTTTTGTTACAAGTTTTCTTCAAGGCTTCAATTTTCTTCAAGGCCCTTCGCAAAATCCTGCCTATTTTTTTTTAGTTCCAGAACATTTTTGAAGTCCGCACGAGACACAAAGCAATATGATGCACTGCTACTCTACTACACTCTGGCCCAACGTGCACGGTGGTAGGAGGAACCGTCGATTCCCATCTATGAAATTCTTACAAATATTTTTTTCTCTCTAAAAAAATAGTAATATTTTTTTTATATCGGTATTACACCATCTCTCGAGAAGTGGCCGAAATTCTGCAGTTGACTCGCGACTGAAACTTGCTCTTTCCTATAAGAAATAGCTTGCAGCTATTGGCTTTTAGTCCCCTTAGAAATATATGAAAGAGATGGAAATCCCAAAATTCTTAACTTGTCGGCACAGCTAGTTAAAAAATTCGTAAGTAGCGAGATGGTAATCCCAAATGAACGACTTACGAAGAAAATAATTCGTAAGTCAGCATGGGAATCCAGCCCCTGGTTAACTGACCTGATAAGATCCGAGAAAAAATAAATCACGCCATCAACGTAATTGGCACCCAAACATCTGTGCCAAATACGGCAATATGCGTGCTACCGTTTTCCCGCTAACTCTAAAAATAGGGGGGCGTACAAACGCCCCACTCCAGCACGCCGCGGACTAAGAAAGCCATAGGTCTATAAAATAATCACTAAGTGTGCAATTGATGTCAGGTCACAGTCAGGTCAAATGTCAAAATCGACGTACCTACATGAGCTTATGAGCTATATTTTCCATCATAAGCCATCTATTGCGATCATTATTTCCCAAAAGTGTTCTGGAAGGTATAATACATAAGCAAAAGTGAGACTGCAAGCGAAAGTCAAGGTCAAGATTAGGTCACAAAAGGTCAATATGCAGCATGCGCTAAAGATCTACGAGAGTCACACGATACATGTTTTATGGATTATGGATTATTTTATGAATTATCCCATGCTGAATCTTCGTAGAATTCGATAGTGATAGTCATTTTACCACCCAACCTCATATAAGAGCCGACAAAATACCGAGTACCGATACATTCTTACTTAAGTCAAGTTGTTGTCAAGTTCAGGTCAAGGTCGGGTCACAAAGATTCAAACTCCCAATTGATAAATCTAAAGAAAATGTATGTTTCTGGACTATTTTTTTTTTATCTCAGAAATACAGTAATTATGTTTATTTGTTCGTATCTGGCCATTACAAAAAAAAACGTAATTTACCAAATTGCGTCGTTAGTTAGGTACTCATATTTTGGAGCCATGAGTCAGCCAAAAGTGGTGGTATTGTTTTGAAACTTAGTTTTGGAATCGTCCATATGTGCGGCTCCAATATATAGTCCGTTTTTTATATATATTTTTGGACAAAAAAAAGTTGTTCAAAATTATAATTTGTGCTAATAATATACTATTTTAATCAAAAGAAAGAACAAACTATTCTAACGCGTTTCGATTCACTGCAATTTGCTATCTTTTGATCTTCCATAATTGTAGTTTGATCAAAGTTTGGACTTTGCACAATGTGTTGAAGTTAAGCTAATTGTCGCGTTGAAGTGGCATCTTCACGCCACTTTAACGACCATCGATTGACCAGCAGAGGACCCTCGGTCGTTTCGAGAGGGTATTTTCGGGCCTGATGGGGTTATATTATCAGTCTTAATGAGTCTTATTTCGGTCTAATAGGGCTCCTGTCAGGCATCAGAAGGACCTCTGTGTGTGTGAAAGAGATCTAAGAGAGCATTATTCAGACCTGAGAGGGTCGTATGGAGTATGCCGGGGTTATGCCTGTCTAAAAGTGCCCTCGGCCGGTCTGAAGAGGCACGTAGCTGACCTAAAAAGGATACAAATGTTTTTTAGTTGGAATTGGAGTTGAGGCTGGCATTTTAGTTTCGGTATTCCATTTGGCGCTGCATTTTTAAATATAATGAAAGCTACACCCTCTGATCATCGTCACCGTTCTCCCCTCTGGAGCCCAGGCGGGCCAGAAGGGCCCACCGATGCTCCAGCAAACACAAGCTGCCTTTGCAGCCCCCTAGGTGCATACCTGCATAACATAACTATCACCACAGTCACTTTCCTGTTTCTCATTGGCCCTCATTCGCAAACACAATTGCCGATTGAAATTACAAAAAAAAGTTCCGGTTCTTTAGACACGGTGTGGCTGGTGAACGTGTCTGGCAAGCTACCGTATCGAGGGTATTTTATCAAGAAATCGTCAATTTTCCAGCACCATTAAATTAATAGAATAATTTCTACCATATTTCTTTTCGAAACCTACCAGATAGATAAATAATTCGGAGTGAAAAATTGTGAGATAAAAATATTGTCCATTGTGTGCCTTCAAATGGTTCCTTAAAGTGAGATAATCACCTTTTTCCAAAACAAATGGAGTTAGCACCTGAAATGGATAGACGAGGCCAACATATGATGTAAATTCCCTACGCATTGTTATTTATCTTGAAGGTATGCAATATGTTTCCTGCACTCTATCTTTTGCGAATATATGCCAAACATTTATGAACAATCAACAATCATTTGAAAAAGTGCATTGAAATCGTCAGTTTAGCTTGGCGCCGGACGGCGACTTATTTAGTGTCGGCGATATTTTTCTCTCTCCCATTTCTCATTCAACAACGTTGAACAGATTGATGCAAAAGCGCCAGATGTTGCGCTTTCCAATAGTGGAGGGAAAATACCGATCATTAATTTTCTCAAACTTCATACTTTGAATTAGGTAATAATTTTATTTAATTCTTAAATTTAAATCACATAATTTTAAAGGGAAGTGTCGCCCTTGATAGATTCGAGCGAATGCTATAAAATGACTAAACAAAGAACGCAGATAATGATTCTGCTATTAATTTGTCATAAAACCCGGGAACTGTGGAGATATTCATGAAATACAATATTATACAACATGACGTAATTTTCAGATATACGTCACAAACGCGTCACACCTCCCTATTTTATTGTGAATCGAATTAGGTAAACAGTGCCGTTGTATGTGCGCCGCCGGTTGTATAATGCATGCATATCTGGTAAGATACACACAACAGGTACGCCATCTGGTAGCACTCTCTTCTGTGAGGTCACACGGATTCGATTTTTTTTTGTCTGTCAACGAACGGAAAAACGGTTATTTTCCTCAAGTCTTTCCTGAAGAACAAATTCACTTTCAAAGTAGGAACCAGAGATACTTTTTAGAAGTTTTAAACATGAAGGTAGCAGATTAATCCGGAGACCAATTCTAACGATGCGTGACGTCACGGCTGCCCGTGATGGGCCATCCGTCATTCCTGGAAAACGCCTTCCGCTGTTTTTGTTTGGTGAGTTGATTTGCACTGAATATTTATTTGTTTGTTCTCGACAAGATTATCCCATTGCTGAGTCAGAGTAAGTGATCTTTGTTGCATGTTGTGTTATGTGTTATGCATACTAAACAATATATGTAAGCTTCATTTGCGACCTGCTGAGTAGTGTATACAAAGGTAGTGTATTTCACATTCCAGATTCAATATCTGCTCATTCCTAATTTGTATGAAATTGGGGCATACTAGTCATACTATTGACATTGGTCACACATATTTTGCATGCGGTTTTGTAAAAGCAGGCTTGACATGCTTCATAATCAGGCATGATATGATACTGACAATGTGTGGTCATTGTTACTTTTACGCAGCCAGGCTCAGCTGAGGTGTTGGAGGAAGAGCGCTGTGCCGAGCCAGGCTTGGCAGAGGGACAGCACATACTCTGGATCGCTTTCTCCTTTGCTATGGTAAACTGCAAACAGTCACGTCTCCGGCCGTAGAACAGTGAATGAATTTGGTACCAGTGTTATAAGACCAAAGCTCAAACTGTGATTTAGTTCAGTTTTCTGCTTTTGGGATTGTTCAGTTGGCCAAATTAGGATGTAAATTGATGATGATAATATGATATAACCTTTGCCGAGTTTCCATTGTTGAGGTGTGCGCTGCCTCACTCTCCAGCGTTCGCCAGGTCAACACATGAGCTTATGTATCTGGTCAACAATGCCAGTTCAGAAATTGAGTAAATCATCGAACGCTTATAGCACAATTATGCGGCCTGTATAGTTGTAATTGTGATGCACCATCGAGATTCGGCGATACGAGACGAGACTAATCTGCCTGCAGGGGCGCAGCCAGACCTTCAGAAAGCGGGGGGGGGGCAAGCACCTGGGAGAGGCCCCACCCCAAAAAAAATACCCCTGGATATGAAAAACTCTACGGATTTCAGCCACTTTATTTTGTGAGGCCCCCTTTTTAGCATTGTTTTCTTCGTCTACTTTTGATGAGCTGGATTGGACCAGGACCCTCAGTAGGCATTGTACTGAGCGCATTACTAATTTATATTGTTACGTACAAGAGAGAAACCCTATCTTAGCTGACAACAGGTGGGGTCGGCTTTTGAGTGTGGGGGGCGGCTGAAATGACGAAAAAAATTACCCCCATTTTTATACGTGTTTGTAAGCCTTTGCTGCATTTTTATGTGGATTTTCATATTATAGTAGGTAGGTATGTACTTGTTAGTTAGCGCCTATCTTAGCTGACAACAGGTGGGCGAAATGTTTCGAGAAAAAAAACAACAGGCGAAATTTTTACGGTTTTGCCTGATAAGACCCAGAAATATAGGCGGTGGGCCTTGTAGAGGATAATAAGCTAAAAATGATATTCATTCAATTCAGCGTTACGACGAACCGATGATGATGACTATGGCTTCGTTATGACGATGACTACCGATGTGACGCCGCGAAGCGGCGTGAAAATGTTAATTTTAGGTCCTGGAAAACGAAATGTTAGTATTGGAACCAGACCGTGAGGTGAGATGGCTTGGGGAGATGGTCCCGGCCTGTTTCCACTATTAGCTCTTCGGTCCAGCAAATTGTGCACCGCTGGAGCAGCTTTCAGGTGCCGATCTCCTCGTCTTTGCGTTGGGGTGGCCTTTTTCGGAATTCGGCAAACTAGCTAAACATGTAGCCTGCTTGAAACTTGAAAGTGAATATTTTATAAAGGTATAAAGGTAAAGGTAGATTTAATGGGTCCTGGGGTCAGCAATTACCGCCAAGGAGAACCTCTGCCAGACACTTAATGCAATTCTTTTTCCCATTTTCCAAATTTGTTTAAGCAATTGCGAAACTGGTGTCATGCCGCAAAGCGGCGCGAAATTTTCCAGTTTTTGACAGTTTTTGACTAGATGGCTGGATTTTGACTGCACTGTAAAGACAATTTGTACGATAAATTGTTAATTTTTCCCTCAAAAAGTGTGTGTGTGTGGGGTCGACCCTCCCCGCATTCTAAAAGTGGGGGGAGTTTGACCAGACCTCCCCTCCCCCGACCCTCCCGTCGGCGACGCCTCTGGCTGACAAATATTGCAGCACACACTCTCCTGAGAGGAAAATTGTTAAATTGTTTTGTACTACCATCACCCTCCCCCCCCCCCCCCCCCGAATTCAAAAACGCATCAGACTTATCAAATTACCATTTCGAAACCCAAGCAAACATTGCACCAGGTGGGTCAGAGTACAGCACATTACCGCTCATTATGACCGCGCCGACCACGGCTAGCAGGCGCTCCAGCTATAGCAGGCGCTCCAGGCGACGGCTAGCAACCCCTGGGCAGGCTCGAGGGCCCCGTTCACAGGCTCAATGGCCCTCTGGGTAAGCTTGAGAGGGCCCTGAACAGACTCAATGCCCCTTGGAAAGCCGAGAGACCCCTAAGCAGACTCTAATAGCCACTGGGCAGGTTCGAGAGGCCCCTGAACAGGATCAATGGACCATTGGGAAAGCTCGAGATACCCCTGAACAGACTCTAATGACCCCTAGGCAGGTTCAAGAGGCTCTTGAACAGACTCAATGGGCCCCTGGGCAAGCTCGAGAGGCCCCTGGGCAGGTTCGAGGGGCCCCTGAACAGACTCAATGGGCCCCTGGGCAAGCTCGAGAGGCCTCAGGACAGGTTCTAATGGTACCTGGGCTGGTTCGAGAGGCCCTGAACAGACTCGATGGGCCTCTGGGAAAACTATAATGGGCCCCTGGGCAGGTTCAAGAGGCCCCAAAACAGACTATAATGGGCCCTGCCCAGGCTCGAGAAGCCCCTGCACATACTCAATGGGCCCCTACACGTGCTCGAGAGGCCACTGGGCAGGTTTGTTGGGCCGTAGGTGGGCTCAATTGGCTCCTGGACAAGTGGACATGCTCTAGAGGCCCCTGGGCAGGTTTTTGGGCCTTGAGTGGACTCAATGGGCCCCAGGGCATACTCAAAAGGTCCCTGGGCATGTTTTTGCGCCCTTAAGTGGGCTCAATGGGTCCCTGGACATGCTCGAGAGGCCCCTGGACAGGTTTTGTGCCCCTCGATGGGCTCAATGGGCCCCTGGACATGCCCAAGAGGCCCATTGGGCCGGCTTCGAAAGCCCTTCAGTGTCTCTGAGGGCTCTTGACATGCACCAGAGTGACCCTTGCCTGGTTTGAGGGCTCCTCTGTGACCTTTTGAAAGTTATTTAGCTTGCTTTTAGCTTGGGCAAATGGTATCTGGCCAATATCGGCGGGGCCCCCTGTGACCCGTAAGGGGGGGGGGGGCAATTTCCCTTTCCCCCTGGCTGCGCCCCTGAATCTGAGGTATGTCAGCTGCTAGCCTGGCCGGAGAAGCGGTGATGGTTGTTTGGACAACCAAATCCGTCAAGCTTGTATCATTCAGTTGAATAAATATGGTCAAATTATGTGCTTGTTTACGTTGAGAGCGATTCGTCGCCTGAAAACTGAATATGCTAATATAGATGTGTCATTCACGGCGCCGCACGAACACAGTTCACATGGTAAGCGTCGGTTTTATTTAATAAACATACACCGTCTCTCACAATGCGCAGGTACATGAGCTGGTCGAATAAAGCTGGCTATAACACCATATCGCAAACGATAAGCACAGTACCAAAATGTGAGACAACAGCCAACTCCAACATCAGGTCTGGGTCGGTCATCAGGGGGTGCAGAAGGAGTAGATGGGGCTGTTGGCCTGTCCTTGTCGAGGTAGAAGAGTCAAGGCAGGCCTGCCGCTGCACCTGATGATGGGCCTGGTTCCGGGGAGAGGTGGCCACGCGATGGTTGAGGAAGCCGAGACAAAAAAAAAACAAGAGAAATCATGAGATGATTCCCTGTAGCATACTATGATAACAACATGGGTGCACAGTGTCCCTAAATTTGTGCACATTTGTGCAACATCAGTTGAACATGGCCAAAAATGATCATAATTCCACTTGATGTAAGATAACCTTACAAACCAGGCTGCAAAACGTGGCAGGTTTCAACGAGATAACATAGGGCAGGGTTGGCACCAACACATCAAAATTGCGGCAGCTTTTGGGAATTCGGGGCACGTCTCTGGAACATGTTACTCATCAGTCTCGGTGCTGGCACTAGGTCCAAAAAATAAATTTATTGACGCATCAATTTTTGTATGCAAAGCGGGCGGAGCTTGTCATAGGCACTGTGGCAGAAATTCAAACTCAGATCAGCAGTAGTGTTAACTGGGAGAATTCATGTCGGAAAGGAGCAGACACAGGGAAAGAATGAGGTTCTTTATTGCCAAAGTTGGTAAACATGATAATCACAAAGTATGAAAGACAATCACTTAATATGAAAGACAACGTTACCCCACCTTCCTCTACTGATTCCTACACGGCGGATCGGATGCAGCGGTACAACCAAAGCCGGTGCTTATGTTTACACATGGTTATAAATATACATAAATGAACAAATTAAACAAATGGTTTCTGACGAACTTGATGAATAATTTTACTCGGCACTTTAAATACTCTGAGACGGGAGTTATTACGCACCAGTTGACGGGGCTGCATACATGTAGTCTTCCCAATGAATCGACAGATAATCTTAGAAGATATTTCAATAATTATGTAATCTGCCAAACATAACGCACAAATAAGAAGGTAGTATTTTAAATGTTAAACAAAACATTGCATATCTGCATTATTGAGACCATCATCATTCATCAGTGATGGTCTCTTATATAGACCTGTCTTAATCATAGACCTGTGTTATATAGGTGTGTCTTTATTTTTGGACCATTTTTGCACCTTTCTAGTAGCACACTTGATCAGAAATAAGCAATTAAATATTTGAAGTGAAAATTCCGATAGGAAAACAATGATAAGTACAAATGATGGTGGAATTATTTTTCGACGGAACAAAAATATGAAAGATGATCGAAAACACACGAAATTGGTTCACCGTCATTGTCTCCATTTTGCCCCGGCGGGTGGTACGTTTTGTCCTTGGCATGGGATAAAATGAACACAAACATCACTGTATCGCTTGTTCGCTTTATCGCTCGCTTTAACGTCACATCATTTCATCAAAATGTCTCGAACTATCGCTTCTACCAGAGATGGGAAATTGAACAGCATTCGAAATTACCCAATTGCGAATTTTCTTTGGCAACTTACCAGCGCTCTATATATCAAAAACACGTTTCCCAGATAGCTTTCCCTGCTCGACTTAAAATTGTATTTGAATATAACTATTCAATTAATATTGCTGATACTATCCTTCATATTTAGCGTCCCTCGACCTCGCTTCGCTTGAGCCGCGCTCAACATCATGTCGGGCTTTTGATAATGATGTCGGGCATAGAAGGAGATTTTCAAAAACGTTGGTGGGGTAAAATGCCATATTGGTTGGTCGTTTTGCAATTGGTTGAGGACCAAATTGACCACTTTAGCGCCAGTAAAGCTTCAAATTTGACAAAAGTTGGTGGATCAAAACACAAACACACAGGGTGGGGCAAAATACAACGTTGGCGGTGGCCCCAGTGTTTCAATAGGAAACCCCGCCCGCGGTTGTGGACCGTTCAAAACCCATATCGCCCTCCAAAGTCACGTTGTCGTGAACTATCAGTGGGCGTTACGACCACTGTTTTGTCTCATATAATGATGTCACAATATAACTATTTATTATCTACAAGTGTACAACCTAATTGACATGTTCCTTGGTTTAGCTTAGGATGTTCAATGTGTTTTCTTACTGTCGACTGGGTGGGATTTTTCGCTCCACCTGCACTGGGGGGATTTCAAGGCACTGCACTGGGGGGATTTGTCCCACCCAGTTAACATGTTAGCGGAGGCCCTGCTCGACAATAAGATGCTGGGCTGTCGCATTCAAGTTGAACGAGCAGGTGTTGCGATTGAGTTGATTAAATGCACGACACGAGAATATCACGCAGTACCAGCGAGCTAGCTGCCAGTTTCAAAGCAAACTAGCACTGGGCGAGCGCTGAGCATGAGCATATTTTAACACGAACTAAATTGTATGTATCTTAACACATATATCAAATAACGCGTATACCTTGCGTCAATGGAGATGAATTGGTTGATGCGAAATCAGTAAATATGAAATACTTTCCTAGTGACAGGGGCGTCACCAGCGGGAGGGGGAGATGTGGGGTGGCAATACAGGCAATACAATACAGGCACGGTGTATTGTATCCAGGCACTCAATATAGGCACTGAGTGTAGGCACGGGATGGGCCCGACGGGTCAGCTAGCCAGGCATCCCAGGGCCGACACGAAGCCCATCAAGCATGGCGCAAACAGAACTGTTTTTTTACCGTTTTAATATTTAATAGTTAGCTGATTATGCTCTCAGCTTGGGAAAGGCATAATGTTTTTTTTTAATGAAGAAGGTGTGGCATATACCACCATATGTGAAAGACCAGCACATCATTGTACACTTGGACAACCATCATCTTAGTCGTGGAACAGGCCAACCGCGAACCCCACGAGCCCACCTAATGCTCGGCGACGCCACTGGTCCCGGAGGGCACCAGCAGTCTCATGTTTCCCGATAATGTCCAGTTTTACGCGATAAGACGGCGCCGGGTGGTCCTGCCTGATTACAGTGGCACGGGGAGGGGCTGGAGAAGTGCTTATGGAGCCTGGCCCACCCCATGTCGAGACTCACTCGGCACCTTTTATCTCTGACCCTCTGGGCGCCGGGGTCAGAGGGGCTCGAGTACCGCGCGGGGGAAGCACGCGTTATCAGATAATGACTACCGACTTGACGCCGAGAGGGTGAAAGTATGGCTGCCAGCGGGTGTTATCTGTCACCAGTCCATCAGATGTGAACAGGGGCGATCGCGGCCCTTACCAGGGGGGGTAGTAACTTGGCAAAAGGGCCCCCGGTTGGTGTGAAAGGGCCCTCGCTCGGTGCCAGGGGCCTTACGCTGATTTGAAAGTGTATTTTATACCTGAGGCTTGCTTTTTTGTGGGCTTTTAAACCCTATGGCTTGTGCCGGTCTGAAAGCGGCCTTCAGCCGGTTTGAGAGGGTTTTTTCAGGCATTGGGTATTCCAAGACAGATCGTCAGGGCCAAAACACACTGCATTTCAGGTTTTATGAAAATCCGTTGTCAAGGGTATTAACAGGGACGTCACGAAAAGTGTGTGTGTGGGGGTGTGGGGGGGGGGGGCAGTGCAACTTCTATCTCGTATTGAAATAAACCAAATAGGCGCTATGCCACTATGTAATATTTCTTTGCAGATTCGGGCTCTTCTAGTCTTGGCAGTTTGCGAACCCTTTGCCATAACACAAATCACCACCAAAAGACAATATGTTAGCCCAAAAAAAACCATAAAAGTGAGGGCCATGCCCCGATAACAGTTACTGAGTTATCGCCACCGGCATTTCCGTGAGGTCACGATGCAAGGCTTTCTTCTAAGCTGTCACCGATTAACCTTCGCCCTGGTGTGGGTCATTTTGACTCTACCTGAGGGGTTTCGGGAATCGCGGGTAAACGGCGGGGTACAGCGCCACCAAAATTGGCATAGGTCTTCGGGCATCAGTTATCCATATATTGTGTATTTTTTACATCGGGTCATCTCAGGTCAGGTCACCAGGTCACGTCGAGTGATATAACCTCCAAAAATAGTTGCGGTCGTGTCAAAGTCACGGGGGTTGATCGAACGATTTAATACTCACGGAAGGTAATTAGAGCATAGGTATCGGCAATTCGTTTAACTCGAATATTTTGTATATCAGTGACCAAAGGACAGGGCACTTTCGTGACCTACCCATTACAAGTCAATGGGAAAATATATAAATGCTTCCTATTCAGAGGATTAGATGAGGCCAGCTCTTGCAGAATAATATTATTTCAGCTAACTCTTGGCCCAGGTGCAACTGTTGCGATGCAAGGTGGGCTGAGGACATCTGAGGTCACTAGCACTTTTTTGCTAATGACTCTCTATAGAATGAACATAGAGACGTGCAACTCGCATTACTGCGTTTGTCTTGCTGAGATGCGTCTCTCCATATGCAACATTACCTACTGGGTTCACAAATGACCTTGACCTGAGGACACATTTTTTACTTGACCCAATTCAGTCATCGTGGATACGGTTCGAAGTGCCTCGACGAGACAAACACGATGGCGTTGAAATTATTGCCCTATCTTCATTAGGTAAAAATTGTGCACAAAACACTTCTTGGAAGAAAATGCCAGCATGACATTTGGTGACCTCTGAAGCCTAAACTGTTAACATAAGAACGGGATCCGGTTCCCGCATCCCGTTCCCGTATCCCGTTCCCGTATCCCGTTCCCGTATCCCGTTTCCGTATCCCGTTCCCGTATCCCGTTCCCGTATCCCGTATCCCGTATCCCGTATCCCGTATCCCGTATCCCGTATCCCGTATCCCGTATCCCGTATCCCGTATCCCGTATCCCGTATCCCGTATCTCGTATCCCGTTCCCGTATCCCGTTCCCGTATCCCGTTCCCGTATCCCGTTCCCGTATCCCGTTCCTGTATCCCGTTCCCGTATCCCGTTCCCGTATCCCGTTCCCGTATCCCGTTCCCGTATCCCGTTCCCGTTACCGTATCCTGTTCCCGTATCCCGTATCCCGTATTCCGTATCCCGTATCCCGTATCCCGTATCCCGTATCCCGTATCCCGTATCCCGTATCTCGTATCCCGTATCCCGTATCCCGTATCCCGTATCCCGTATCCCGTATCCTGTATCCCGTATCCCGTATCCCATATCCCATATCCCGTATCCCTTATCCCGTATCCCGTATCGCGTTCCCGTTCCGGTTCCCGTATCCCGTTCCCGTATCTCGTTCCCGTATCCTGTTCCTGTATCCCATTCCCGTATCCCGTATCCAGTTCCCGTGTCCCGTTCCCGTATCTCGTTCCCGTATCCTGTTCCCGTATCCGGTTCCCGTATCCGGTTACCGTATCCGGTTCCCGTATCCGGTTCCCGTATCCCGTTCCCGTATTCCGTTACCGTATCCGGTTCCCGTATCCGGTTCCCGTATCCCGTTCCCGTATTCCGTTCCCGTATTCCGTTCCCGTATCCGGTTCCCGTATCCGGTTCCCGTATCCCGTTCCCGTATTCCGTTCCCGTATCCCGTTCCCGTATCCCGTTCCCATATCCGGTTCCCGTATCCTGTTCCCGTATCCCGTTCCCGTAACCCGTTCCTTTATCCCGTTCCTGTATCCCGTATACCGTTTCCGTACCCTCTTTCCCCATCCTGTTTCCGTATCCCGTTTCCGTATGCTGTTTCCGTATCCTCTTTCCATATCATGTTTCCGTATCACGTATCACGACCACGAGGGGGCCCCACCATAGCCGCGCCCGGCGAGCCGCGTTTCCGTATCACGACCACGAGGGGGCCCCACCATAGCGGACCCAATAAGGACCCCTGTACATATGATACAATATTGAAAGGTAGTCGACAGCGCAGTAGAAAGAAAGCCAGTAGGGTGATGTTCCTATATCCGAACTTCAGCGTAGGAGGCAGCAATTATGCATGCCTTACTCATCATCATTTTTCAAAGTAAATGACATTGAGAAATGATCATGATAAAGCTTCACAAACACCCGCCACGTTGCCAAGCAACGTGCTGCTAAAACCACTGTCCTACGTTGCTAGACAGTGAGTTTGACAGCTTCACAGTTTGTGAAGCTCTGCTACCGAACAGGGCATGTTTCCTAAAATACAGTTTTGTAGATATTTGCCGTGCGTTCAGTATCTGGAAAATGTTGGATAATTTTCCGGGATCCTGGAAAAAGTTACATAATCACGTTCGGTATCTGGAAAATGGAAAAACTTCTCTGATAATTTCCCGTCGCGGTCGAGAATCATGGAAAATGTCAGGAGCAAGGTCGCTTGGATATTATCCATTCTTCGTAGTCAGCTGCAGGGGCGTATCCAGGGGGCCAAAGGGGCCATGCCCCCCCCCCCAAAGGTCCTGAAACTATTATTTGCCCCCCCCCCCACGGTTGGACGTACAGTTGTAAACATTGCCTTTGCAGCAGTCAAAATCCAGCTATCCACAGTGAAAACTTGAAAATGTCGCGCCACTTCGCGGTATGACACAAAATACGCAATTGCTTATACAAATTTGAAAAATGGGAAAATTAATTAATTAAGTGTGTGCCAAAGTCTCTTCTAAGCGGTACCTAATTGCTAACCCCAGGGCCCACTCCCTTCAAAAATATTAACTTTCAAGCGGGCTACATGTCTGCCGGCTAGTCTGCCGAGTTCCGAAAAAGGCGACGCGAACGCAATGACGCGGACATCGGCACCCGGAAGCTGCTCCAGCGGTGCCCAACTTGCTGGACCGAAGAGCTAATAGTGGGACCAGGCCAGGACCATCTCCCCCAAGCCATCTCGCCCCAGGCTCCTCCAGATCCGCAGGGACCATTTATGCGCGGAAAAGTGGTTCTGCCTCTTGCTGCTTTCAAACCATTTGCACTGAATTACCAGTTGTCTGTTACAGTTCGGCACACACATATATATATATATATATATATATATATATATATATATATATATATATATATATATATATATATATATATATATATATATATATATATATATATATATATATATATATATATATATATATATATATATATATATATATATATATATATATATATATATATATATATATATATATATATATATATATATATATATATATATATATATATATATATATATATATATATATATATATATATATATATATATATATATATATATATCTCTATATCTATATCTATATCTATATCTATATCTATATCTATATCTATATCTATATCTATATCTATATCTATATCTATATCTATATCTATATCTATATCTATATCTATATCTATATCTATATCTATATCTATATCTATATCTATATCTATATCTATATCTATATCTATATCTATATCTATATCTATATCTATATCTATATCTATATCTATATCTATATCTATATCTATATCTATATCTATATCTATATCTATATCTATATCTATATCTATATCTATATCTATATCTATATCTATATCTATATCTATATCTATATCTATATCTATATCTATATCTATATCTATATCTATATCTATATCTATATCTATATCTATATCTATATCTATATCTATATCTATATCTATATCTATATCTATATCTATATCTATATCTATATCTATATCTATATCTATATCTATATCTATATCTATATCTATATCTATATCTATATCTATATCTATATCTATATCTATATCTATATCTATATCTATATCTATATCTATATCTATATCTATATCTATATCTATATCTATATCTATATCTATATCTATATCTATATCTATATCTATATCTATATCTATATCTATATCTATATCTATATCTATATCTATATCTATATCTATATCTATATCTATATATATATCTATATCTATATCTATATCTATATCTATATCTATATCTATATCTATATCTATATCTATATCTATATCTATATCTATATCTATATCTATATCTATATCTATATCTATATCTATATCTATATCTATATCTATATCTATATCTATATCTATATCTATATCTATATCTATATCTATATCTATATCTATATCTATATCTATATCTATATCTATATCTATATCTATATCTATATCTATATCTATATCTATATCTATATCTATATCTATATCTATATCTATATCTATATCTATATCTATATCTATATCTATATCTATATCTATATCTATATCTATATCTATATCTATATCTATATCTATATCTATATCTATATCTATATCTATATCTATATCTATATCTATATCTATATCTATATCTATATCTATATCTATATCTATATCTATACCTATACCTATATCTATATCTATATCTATATCTATATCTATATCTATATCTATATCTATATCTATATCTATATCTATATCTATATCTATATCTATATCTATATCTATATCTATATCTATATCTATATCTATATCTATATCTATATCTATATCTATATCTATATCTATATCTATATCTATATCTATATATCTATATCTATATCTATATCTATATCTATATCTATATCTATATCTATATCTATATCTATATCTATATCTATATCTATATCTATATCTATATCTATATCTATATCTATATCTATATCTATATCTATATCTATATCTATATCTATATCTATATCTATATCTATATCTATATCTATATCTATATCTATATCTATATCTATATCTATATCTATATCTATATCTATATCTATATCTATATCTATATCTATATCTATATCTATATCTATATCTATATCTATATCTATATCTATATCTATATCTATATCTATATCTATATCTATATCTATATCTATATCTATATCTATATCTATATCTATATCTATATCTATATCTATATCTATATCTATATCTATATCTATATCTATATCTATATCTATATCTATATCTATATCTATATCTATATCTATATCTATCTATCTATCTATCTATCTATCTATCTATCTATCTATCTATCTATATATATATATATATATATATATATATATATATATATATATATATATATATATATATATATATATATATATATATATATATATATATATATATATATATATCTTATGATGTATGCATAGGTTTGTTTTTCGTTTTGATTTTTTCTGGTTCTTTCTGTTTTACTCAGAACAGAGGTGTTCGCATATCTAGGGTCATGAGTCTTGTATCTTTGAATTTGAAAATACTGTTGTTTGCTTGTTCTGATCTGTTTTAGCCCTGAAGAAGCCGCAAGGCGTAATATAGGTTCATCTTCTTTTTAATTACAATAACATGAGCAAAGGCTACTTTTTTCTATCTGATTTGTATCTAGTACCCAAGAAGTAAGGAAATTATAGTAGCGTAGCGTGGGCTAGCCGTGATTTTTACATATTCCTTCACCTCTGATCGGATACAGCGGTACCACCAAAGTCAGGCCTCATGTTTACACTTGTAAAAATAAGCACATTTGAAAGGATTTTAAAACAGTAAAACGCCTATATGGACGATGACGGAGCGAACGCGCTCCAGTAAAGCCAAAACGGCTTTGAATTATGAAACGGTACGGGTGCACGCGTGTGCATTGCGTTATGTCCCATGACGCATACACACATTGCATTATGTCCCATGACGCATACACCCATTGCATTATGTCCCATGACGCATACACCCATTGCATTATGTCCCATGACGCATACAAACATTGCGTTATGTCCCATGACGCATACACACATTCAGTAGCTATATATACCCTGGTATGCATGCACAATTTTACCTGAATCGGGCCAGGTAACTTCTGAGATAGGAAATAATGACCCGCACGTGCGCACGTGCATACTGACCCGAGTTCCGCCAAGTTTTTAACCACTCGGTGCAAACCTACTAACAGCCGTTTATTTGCATGTGTGCAAATTTTCATCTCGATAGGTCCAATAGTCTCCGAGATCTGAAGCAGAGTTCGCCATGGGCTGGGCTAGCCCTATGGGCCATGGGCTGGGACTGGGCTGGGCCTGGGCCGGGCCTCAACTTTAAGGAAATCACTGGGCTCTGGATGGGCCTGGGCCTGACAATTTTGAAGTAATGCGCGCGTCGCACAAGCTCAGGTCAGAGCTCAAAAATATTTTAATTAGCAGTTCACTTACACAGCAACACACTGTTGCTGTGGCTGTGGCTTTTTGTTTTTGGGTAGCATAGTTGGATCATTGTTTCACAGTTATAGTATACAAGTAAATATGCTCGGATATTGATTGCAAATTTTGTGAAAATGATGATATGCTTAATCTGAACAGGCCGGACCGGGCTTGGGCCTCAATATTATGAATTTGACCGGGCCTGGTCTGGGCCTGGGCTTGGTGTTCATGGGTCTGGGCCAGGCCGGGCTGGGGTTGGTGGGCCCGTGACGAACACTGATCTGAAGTACGGGCGCGCACGTGCGCACCTACATATTGGCTTACGTACCAGCACGTGTAAAGTAGCTAGTAGTCACACATAGCCTGCGTGCACAATTTCAAATAGATAGCCCCTGTCGTTTCGGAGATATAAAATAGTGGTCTGCACGTGCGCTCGTGCCATGAGACCCCCGATGTAGCACGTGTAATATTGCCAGGATGTCAGTCTGAAGAAGCACACCAAATGTCACCTTAATCAGCCCCGTAGTTGATGGGATACATCACAGGGGTGTAACGGGGCATCCTGATTGTGTGCATGTGCTGAAGAGATACTGAACGTATACTGAAGTTTAACAGCTTAATTTGCTATGGAACGGATGGGGCACCATTGGCTCTTAAGGAACGTCAAATTTGGTCAAGTTTAATTACGCCGTTTTATCAGCAGACGTGCTTTTTTTAATCGGTGATTTTACATGGTCTACTTGTGTGCGTACCACGCACCGTGAGACCACCCCTATCAGAACGTACTATCAGAGCATACCAAAAACAACATTGATTCGATGGACCTAGGCAAATGGTAAAACCCGAGCATGATGGGTTGAATGGTTGAGGAGTAATAAGCTTCTGGAAAGGCGTTATTTTTATCTAAAATCATTGTTTTGAAACGCCCCACGTTTGCGCGTGCACGCACCATGTGATTCCACCCCTATCAGAATGCACCATACCAAAAACAAAATTGAATCGGTGGAGCTATCCAATGGTTAAAACCTGAACATGTTCGGATGGAAAAAGTAGCATTTGCTCATGTTATTGTAATTAAAAAGAAGATTAATTAGTTAACCTATATTACGCCTTGCGGCTTCTTCGTTTTAGCCCTGAAGAAGCCGCAAGGCGTAATATAGGTTAACTAATTCATCTTCTTTTTAATTACAATAACATGAGCAAAGGCTACTTTTTTCCATCTGATTTGTATCTGCACAATGCTCATCACAGCCATCCATCATATATGTCCTGAACATGTTCGGTTGAATGGTTGCATAGTAATAAGCTTCTGAAAAGCACTAGTACGGTCGGGCCGGGTAGTCGGGTCGGATCTAGTTAATCTCTCTACACGGCGAGAAAACTCGCGGTCGCTTCGCGCCCGCTCGGTAGTAAACCAAAAGACGCCCACATTGGGTCGGGAACGGAGCGGGCGGCATCTCGAGTCAGCTAGTCAGGCATCTCGAGTCAGCTAGCCAGGCATCTCGAGTCAGCTAGTCAGGCATCTCGAGTCAGCTAGCCAGGCATCCCAGGTCAGCTAGCCAGGCATCTTGAGTCAGCTAGCCAGGCATCTCGAGTCAGCTAGCCAGGCATCTCAGGTCAGCTAGCCAGGCATCTCGAGTCAGCTAGCCAGGCATCTCAGGTCAGCTAGCCAGGCATCTCGAGTCAGCTAGCCAGGCATCTCGAGTCAGCTGGCCAGGCATCTCATGTCAGCTAGCCAGGCATCTCGAGTCAGCTAGCCAGGCATCTCAGGTCAGCTAGCCAGGCATCTCGAGTCAGCTAGCCAGGCATCTCAGGTCAGCTAGCCAGGCATCTCGAGTCAGCTAGTCAGGCATCTCAGGTCAGCTAGCCAGGCATCTCAGGTCAGCTAGCCAGGCATCTCGAGTCAGGTAGCCAGGCATCTCAGGTCAGCTAGCCAGGCATCTCGAGTCAGCTAGCCAGGAATCTCGAGTCAGCTAGTCAGGCATCTCAGGTCAGCTAGCCAGGCATCTCAGGTCAGCTAGCCAGGCATCTCGAGTCAGGTAGCCAGGCATCTCAGGTCAGCTAGCCAGGCATCTCGAGTCAGCTGGCCAGGCATCTCAGGTCAGCTAGCCAGGCATCTCAGGTCAGCTAGCCAGGCATCTCAGGTCAGCTAGCCAGGCATCTCGAGTCAGCTAGCCAGGAATCTCGAGTCAGCTAGCCAGGCATCTCAGGTCCGACACGACTCACGAGGGCCACCGAGTCTGGCGCAAACATTGTTTTGACTGTTTAAATGGTAAGCTGATTTGGTGCTTAACTAAGGGAAGGCATGATGGTCTTTTAATGAAGAAGGTGTCGCATATACCACCACATGTGAAAGACCAGCACATAATTGTACACTTGGACAGCCATCAGCTTAGTCCGGGAACAGGCCGACCGCGGACCCCACGAGCCCACCTAATGCTCGGCGACGCCACTGGTCCCGGAGGGCACCAGCAGTCTCATGTTTCCCGATAACGTCCAGTTTTACGCGATAAGACGGCGCCGGGTGGTCCTGCCTGATTACGAACCGCGGCCACGAGGCGGGTACGGCTGGAGCAGCCGCCTCCCACCCACCGCCGGGCCGAGGGGCGGGGCCGGCGTGCTACGGCCAGCCTCGGCGTGGAGCTCCGTCGGGTGATCGGCCAGCCGGCAGACGCGGCAGGCGGGATGCAGCCGGTGCCAGGGGCAGGGGCTGGCGGTGCAGCGCCCTGTCAGGAAGTTCTGACAGACCGCCGCCCGCTGCCGCCTGGCGTCGCCGGGCCTGGACTGGTCGCTGGGGCGGTGGTCAGCGGGACGGCACAGGAGCTCCCAGTCGAGCGCGGTATGGAGGACGCCCGGACTGGCCGCCATGGCCTCTCGGGCGGTGGCGTCGGCTGCCTGCGCGTCAGCGAGCGGCCGGCTGCCGTACGTCCGCAGCAGCCACGCCAGGTAGGCCGTGAGCTGCGGCCCGGCCGCCGGAAAGTGGTATGCGCGGTGGGCAGCGAGTTCGGCCACCCGCGCAAGGTAGTCGGCGGTCGTGGCAGGGGCACCCTCGGCCCTGCCGAATGAGTCCGCCACGGCGACATAGCGGCTACGGTGTCGGAGGTCCTGGGCCGCCCCCGTGCTGACGCCGGCGAGCCGTAGGGCGGGCGCCGGCGGCGTGGCGTATGACACCAAGGCCACCTGGCTGTGGTCCCAGGCCCGGTCAACGCGCACGCCACTCTCACGCGCCGCCTTCTCGACTGCCGCCGGGGCGGCCTCTCCGGCTGCCGCCGCGCCGGGGGGGCGCTGGTACTCGGCGGCGAGGGTCGCCGGCGGGGGGGGACCGTCGCCGCCCGGCCGTAGCGCTCCGCCCGCTCCCCGGGCGCCGCCGGATGGCGCTGCGCCGACGACCACCGGCGGCGGCGGGTTGCAGGCCACGAGGGTCGCAGCTGGGGCGGGTCCCGCTGGATCCGGTACAGGTGCCGCCCAGGCCGGTCGTCCCGCCAGCCCCTGCCAGTCCGGTCCAGGAGCCTGCCAGCCCGGGCGGGCTGCCGGCACCGGCCAGGCCGGACCACCGTACGACACAGGTGGGGCGGTGGGGCCCGCCGCTGGCACTGGCCAGGCCGGGCCGCCGATGGGAGCCGGCCAGTGCAGACCGCCTGCCGGCACCGTCCAGGGGGAACTGCCCACCGTAGCCGGCCAGGGCGGGGCCGCGACAGGCGCCGCTTGCCAGGCCGAGCCACTGGGCGTAGGCCATGCCGGGCCTCCCGCCGGCGGCGGGGGGGCGGGGCCCCTCGTTGGTCCCAGCCATGGCGGGCGGGCGGGGCCGGCTGCGGCTGTCCAGGCGGCGCTGTTGCCGGGCGGGCCGGCCAGCTGGGCGGCGGCGGGCGCCGTGCTGCGGTACGGGTAGGGCGGTCCGGGCGGTACGGCGGCGGCAGCCTGCGGCGGCTCCTGGGGCACTGGCCACGCGGCGGTGGCAGCTCTCGGTGACGCGGGGGCCGCGCACGCCGTCCCGCCGTCTCCGGCAGGGCCGGGGCAGGCGGCCGCGGCCTGGGGTGGTCCGTCCGGCGCCGCGCGGCGACCGACGGTGTCGGCTGGCGCGGGTGCGGCTCTCGGGGGTGTCAGGTCACGGAGGCCTGTCGGACGTGAAGGGTCAGTCAGGCGGGCTGGGACCGGCGGGGAACTGCGCGACACCGCGGGGGCATGGAAGACATCATTCCGGCCGGCGCGGGCGGACAGGGCGGACCGAGACGGGGGGTAGCACGGCCGCGGGAGTCAACAAGGGAAGGTCGTACGGGGAAACTTACAAACAGGCGGTTGTCCCGCGGCGCGTCGCTGCCGTGGCACGCACCGGCGAGTCCGTGGGCTGGCATCGGCGGCGGCCGGTGTGACGGTGCGCCCATGCAGGCTCCGGCGATGGTGAGCAGGGCCCGGTCCATGTCCGGCCGCCGAGCCCGGACGTAGCCATGGAAAGCGGCGCTGCGCCAACGGCCCAGCCGCTGGATGGTGACGTCATCGACACCGGCCTCGGCGGCTGCGGTGGCGAGGCCTATCCGCAGCGAGTGAGATGAAAACCCCCGACCCAGCACGGAGTGCAGCACACGGTTGAGGTGGCTGGGCGTGAGGGGCTGGCCGTCCTCGAGAAGGAAGAGGGGCTGATGAGCCGGGTAGAGTTGGTCTCGGGCGGCGCAGTACGGACCAAGACTCCTCACTGGGCAGAGGTCACCGCCGTTGGCCGGCGCCGACACCCAGGTTGGGGGGCCGTGTTGGTTAGTTTCTTGTAGGCGGAGCCGTGCGCGGCACTGCGTCGGGGAGACTTGCAGATCCAAGCGGCGGAGACCGCGGCCCGGCCCGGTGACGAGGTACTCGGTCGCCCGTAGGCCGCAGAAGAAAGCCAGCGTGACCGCGGCCCAGATGCAGCGCCGTTCCCAGACCCCGGGCACGGTAGCAATCAGCCCCGCTTTCAGCCGGACCATGATGTCGGCGGTGAGCGCATGCCGTAGGTGAGCTGCGGGGGGCTGCGGCCCGCGCGCCTGGTAGCCCTGCAGTGCGGTGTCGGCGAAAGGCGGCAGCCCGGGGGGCATGGGATAGCCGCGTTGCAGGTGTAGACGCCGCACAGCAGCGATGTATTGCCGCGCCGTGGCCAGCGCAAGGCCACGACTGTGCATGTGCCCGACAAAGTATGCCAGCGTGGCGTCACTGGCAGGCGTCTCGGCGAGACCGAACTTGGTGCAGAACTGACGATAGCAGGCCTGACCGGCGCGGTAGGCCTTGTGGGACGCAGGCGCTAAGCTGTTCGACAGCAGCTGTCGGGTGGCACGCTCCAAGGCGGAGTGGCCGCGGCAGGGGTGCAGTCCTGGCCCCGGGAACCCGGCAAACGGCAGGTCCATGGCTCGACCTGTGTCAGGGTGGCACACGCGCGGGGCGACTGCCGGCCGCGGGCACGCCCTGGCGGGCGTGGCCGGGTCCCCCTGACGTCACCGGCGGTCCGGCGCCGCCCGGCCCGCGGCGCCGACGGCACACAAGCTCGGCAGCACCCAGCCAGTGGGCCAGCTGTTGTTGTCGTCGCGGGGTGACCGACCCGGCGTACAACCATGTCACCCGAGCGCCGGATACTGGGGCCAGTGTCCGACAAGGGTGTCGGGCGGCGGGGCGGCGACCGGCCCGGCGTGGGGGCACCCCTTAACAACCGTGTTGACTTAGGTTCCTTGGAAGACGCCGCCGCTACAGATGGTGGACGGGAGGCGACGGGGAAGACGCACACGGGCGGCCGGTCAGCGCCCCCGCCCAGCGCCGTCACGGGCGGCCCGGGCGGGCCCGGACAGGTACGAGCGGCCGCTGGCGGACCGCGTGCCGTGCGGCATGCGTGACTGCACCTGGTGGAGGGAGCGGCGGAACACGGGCGGCACGAAGTTTCTGCGGTCGGTCGCGGACCATGCGCCGGTCGGGACTGCACTCGGGCAGGTAGCGGCGGGACACGGACGGGCGTCTCAAACGATCAGCGGATGAGGCGCGTGCCGTGCAGCGGGCGTGACTGCACCTGGGGCAGGTAACGGCGGGACACGGGCGTCTCAAACGATCAGCGTATGAGTCGCGTGCCGTGCGGCGAGCGTGACTGCACTCGGGGCAGGTAACGGCGGGACACGGACGGCTCACACGTTCAGCGTATGAGTCGCGTGCCGTGCGGCGAGCGTGACTGCACTCGGGGCAGGTAACAGCGGGACACGGGCGACCCACACGATCAGCGTATGAGTCGCGTGCCGTGCGGCGAGCGTGACTGCACTCGGGGCAGGTAACGGCGGGACACGGGCGGCTCACACGTTCAGCGTATGAGTCGCGTGCCGTGCGGTGAGCGTGACTGCACTCGGGGCAGGTAACAGCGGGACACGGGCGACCCACACGATCAGCGTATGAGTCGCGTTCCGTGCGGCGAGCGTGACTGCACTCGGGGCAGGTAGCGGCGGGACACGGGCGGCTCACACGTTCAGCGTATGAGTCGCGTGCCGGGCGGCGAGCGTGACTGCACTCGGGGCAGGTAACGGCGGGCCACGGGCAACTCACACGATCAGCGCATGAGTCGCGTGCCGTGCGGCGAGCGTGACTGCACCAGGGGCAGGTAACAGCGGGACACGGGCGGCTCACACGTTCAGCGTAGGAGTCGCGTGCCGTGCGGCGAGCGTGACTGCACTCGGGGCAGGTAACTGCGGGACACGGGTGTCTCAACGACTAGCGTATGAATCGCGTGCCGAACTGCGGGCGTGACTGCACTCGGGGCAGGTAACGGCGGGACACGGGCAACTCACACGATCAGCGCATGAGTCGTGTGCCGTGCGGCGAGCGTGACTGCACCTGGGGCAGGTAACAGCGGGACACGGGCGCGTCACACGATCAGCGCATGAGTCGCGTGCCGTGCGGCGAGCGTGACTGCACTTGGGGCAGGTAACAGCGGGACACGGGCGACCCACACGATCAGCGGATGAGGCGCGTGCCGGGCGCGGGCCGTGCGGCGGGCGTGTATACACCTGGAGGAGCAGTAGGTGTAGTCGGCGGCGAGACTACTGCCACGCCGCGCTACAGCGCACAGGGGGAGGACACTCACCGGTGATGGCGTACGCAAATTCCTCCATGCTCCGGGATGGCGACACTGCGTGGGGATCAGAGCGTGTGCGTGCGTCTCCTGGAGCACTCACACGCAGACTGGTGCGCCGCGCCGGCGGTCTGTGTACCGCCGGTCGCTCCCCTCGCGGCGGAGCGCTGATAGCCCTTCCGCTCTGCTTGTGTCAACGAACACATGACTACCGACTTGACGCCGAGAGGGTGAAAGTATGGCTGCCAGCGGGTGTTATCTGTCACCAGTCCATCAGCTGTGAGGGACTGCTAAGCTGGGCAGTCTGTATGACAAAACACCGGCAACCATTACACGCTGATAACGAGTACCTACTATCGGCTTCTGTCGGCTTAGGCATACGCTATTAGATATTTGTTAACAGGCGAGTGCTGGCACGGAGGCTTAGCCATTCCAGACACTTGTAATTTGAGGCAAAGATCGTAGGCGATGATGCTTTCCGCAACTTTTGCTGCAGTTAAAGTAGAAATAAATAGGTGTACGATCTTAATTTAATATGCCCACGCATAGCAATTAGCACGTTGAGGTATCGAGAAATTAAGGAAGTACCACAGATTAATTCCAAAGATAATATGCTTCGAGGAAAGAGGTTGATCTGTTCTTTGCTTATTTATTATCTATTGATCTTGAACAAGACATGACACGAGTCCAGTTATGCAGGCATTCGAGCTTTCTTTAAACGTGTAAGTTCTATTATATCCGCCCCTGGAATCCGCATTGCCGCTAACAGTACCATATTCGCCAGGTCACAGGCTTTCTGTTAAATAATGTATTCATATTTTGTATAAAGACTAAAACACTGCAGTTCTGCAGTCTTCGCGCAGTTGCGCGAAGTGGATGCGGGTGCCTATTCAAATACATTGAACGGAGGTCACAACAACTGCACGATACGCGACGTTGCGGGAAAAAAACTGCTGAAATTTGCCCATGTATTTGAATAGGCGCCTGTCCGCAGGCACCCGCATGCGTTTTCCGCAGCTGCGTAAAGCCTGTGTGTCAGCCTTGCAGGCGAGGCAAGATATCCGATTTAGCATAGGGGACCTGGACATGATTCGAATCTAGTCTTGTGTCGCACCATTCTAGCGTATCATAGGCGTAGGAACGTCATAAAAAGTTGTTTGGGGAGGGGGCAGCCACCCAGAGGGCCTCCCTATCTCAGGGGCCTCCCTGTTTCAAGGGGGCCCACCGGCCACAGTCCAAGGAGCAGGTGCAAACATACGTCGGAATAACAACATGAAAGGCCTGAATAAATGTCATTGAAAAACACATCAAATTTACACCATTCATTTCTTCATCGGACCCATTCGCCAAGTTTTCAGTGATATTGTTTTCAGTATCTGATGAGTTTTTACTAATGAAGGCCGCCCGAAGCACCTTAACCCTCGCCGTGCTGGAGGGGGGGGGGGGGGGGGGGGGGGGCGTTTATAGACGCTCCACCCTAAGGTTTTTCAAGGAAGGCGAAAACAAGGAGGCACGCAGCGCCACCATTTTTGGCACAGCAGTTTGCGCATCAATTACCCACATTGTGTGCAATTCTTGACTTCGGGTGCTCTCAGCTCAGGTCACCAGGCCAGGTCACTTAACCCCACCTCCAAAAAAGTTTGCCGTCGTACCACAGTCACAGTTGTTGGCCGATTGGTTTTAAACTTACAGAATTGCATAAGGTCATAGATACCTACAATTCCTAAATCTCTTATTTTGTTTTGTATATCGGTGACCTAAGTTCGGGTCAATTTCGTGACCTCCCCATTATAAGTCAACGGGGAAATATTCAAATGCTTCCGATTCCGAGGATACGGATGATATCAGACCAATTCCTTCTGGATTATGTTATCATAGGTCATTATTGATGATACAGGTTCACTTTTTGTTCAGTGACCCTACAAGGTCAGCCGAGGTTATCAGAGGTCGCCAACACCTTTTTGGCAATAACTCTCGACATAATGAAGATAGATAAGTGAAACTGGCACCAATGTGTTTGTCTCGTCGATACACATCTCCTAATATGCAACATGACCTACTTGAGTCACCACTTTACCTTGACCTGAGGTAAAATTTATAAGATAACCTAACCTGAGCCTTGTTCACGACGCCTGCTGACGGGCCGACTGCTGCTGCCTACTGCTGTCAAAACGTATCGACCAATCAGCGTGGACCAGTGGGGGAATGTGATGTCGGGAGGGGTACAGTGTATGACGTCATATCTCTGCTGCCTCCTGCTGTCGCTGCTGCCGGAAAATCGCGTCAGCCGGGCAGCAGATAACACAAATTGGCGTACGCGGCAATTTCCAAACGTGAAGCGTCGATAAACAACCAACGATCTCCAAGCGAAAAGCTTGAAGAAGCGAAGATGGATATGGAGTAAGTCTGCGATAATTTTAGTTTACTGTTTATGTTGGTATTAGGTACCATAAGCCAGGCTTTCTGTAGGAACAAATTTATCGTAGCAAGTACGCCAGATATGTATCGTGAATCGACAGCATTTGTGTTCAAGTAGTAATCGCCGGCGATGACG
>JAXIVJ010014300.1:0-34788 GCA_036785665.1 Chirona hameri | reverse complement strand
AGAGAGAGAGAGAGAGAGAGAGAGAGAGAGAGAGAGAGAGAGACGGGAACAGGAATCAGACGGCCACTCATTTGCTAAACAATAGTTAACTCGCCACGACCCTGGCAGTAGTTGCCTTATGCAGGTAGAACATTGAAAGAACAACGGTCAAACAAACAAAGCTGCTCCGGCTCATAGAGGTAGACAGCCACGAGCAGATTCTCCACGACAATTGTGATAAATTTCGCTCCGGAACATAGCTCCAACTGCCATCCAGCCCGGCCCGAATGTATCGATACCGGGCTGTCGTGTAGGCGGCAGCTCCGGTGGACGGCTGGCACTCACCACACAGAGACTGATGGTGTCCTGCAGGTTCTGCTGGAACGCGATGTCCATGACGATCTCGTCCACGGAGCCGCGAATCACGCCGCTGTGGCAGCAGCAGTAGGCAGAGCGCGTCACCGAACATGCCACTCTCCGAGTACAGTGCAACAGTACACGGCGTGAGAGGTAACGCACCACAGAGCACTCAGCAGCAACAGTAACAGTCTGCATAGTAAACGTCTCGCGGCACATAACAGTCAAACAGCAGCAGACAGTAAACACTAAACAGTCCGGCAGCGATTGAACAGTACGTACAGACCAACACTCAAGACACTGTTGTGATAGATAGTCGCAATAATTTGACGTCTACCAAAACAAGCACATCTACCCAACAGCGACCATTTCATTAGACGGAAGCAAACAATGAACACAGTCAACCAATGACACACGGCGACTTTGTGTTTTGAAAGATTGTGCAGTAAAACCTCACTCGACTCCCGCGCGGTACCGTTCACGTACCAGGGCGTGACGCGGAGATGAGGATGAAGCTCAGTAGAGAACAGAGCCACGGCGTTACTCTCCACGAAGGAGACCGCCAGCCGCCGGCCCGTCTTGTCCCAGGACATACCGCTGATCTCGCTGCCCACCCTGCCCGCAGAAGAAGTCACTCAATGTCCATCTCATGTGATGCACATTTAATGTTGATACAAGATACCATCACATATCGGTTAACCACGACTGATTTATGAAGCGAGCAGTATCCCAACATCGTGCAGGATCTCAATCCAGATGGACACTGGACAGACAGGGACAGAGGCAGGTCAGTGGTACAACTTCATCAGGGACTGGACAGACCAGGGACATAGGCAGGTCCGTGGACCTACTTCATCAGGGACAGGAGCAAGTACAAACTTACCGCAGCGTCTCCCTGCGGGCGCGGGCCTCCCTGGTCTCCTCGGCGTCCGGCGCGCTGGCGCTCAGGTCTATCACGGCCGCCGGCTTCGGAGCCGCGTCGTTCAGCAGAACCGGCACGAACGACAGCGAGTACACCACTGCAACAATTAGGTGGCGTTAGTTCGACAGCGAGTACTCCACTGCAACAATTAGGTGGCGTTAGTTCCACAGCGAATACTCCACTGCAACAATTAGGTGGCGTTAGTTCGACAGCGAGTACACCACTGCAACAATTAGGTGGCGTTAGTTCCACAGCGAATACTCCACTGCAACAATTAGGTGGCCTTAGTTCGACAGCGAGTACACCACTGCAACAATTAGGTGGCGTTAGTTCCACAGCGAATACTCCACTGCAACAATTAGGTGGCCTTAGTTCGACAGCGAGTACACCACTGCAACAATTAGGTGGCGTTAGTTCCACAGCGAATACTCCACTGCAACAATTAGGTGGCGTTAGTTCGACAGCGAGTACACCACTGCAACAATTAGGTGGCGTTAGTTCCACAGCGAATACTCCACTGCAACAATTAGGTGGCCTTAGTTCGACAGCGAGTACACCACTGCAACAATTAGGTGGCGTTAGTTCCACAGCGAATACTCCACTGCAACAATTAGGTGGCGTTAGTTCCACAGCGAATACTCCACTGCAACAATTAGGTGGCGTTAGTTCCACAGCGAATACTCCACTTTTACCCCCACCCTGCCGAGTCTAGCGGACCGCCACCACCCCTATCATCACCAGTGACGCCCCGTTACCCCCACCCTGCCGAGTCTAGCGGACCGCCACCACCCCTATCATCACCAGTGACGCCCCGTTACCCCCACCCTGCCGAGTCTAGCGGACCGCCACCACCCCTATCACCACCAGTGACGCCCCGTTACCCCCACCCTGCCGAGTCTAGCGGACCGCCACCACCCCTATCATCACCAGTGACGCCCCGTTACCCCCACCCTGCCGAGTCTAGCGGACCGCCACCACCCCTATCATCACCAGTGACGCCCCGTTACCCCCACCCTGCCGAGTCTAGCGGACCGCCACCACCCCTATCATCACCAGTGACGCCCCGTTACCCCCACCCTGCCGAGTCTAGCGGACCGCCACCACCCCTATCATCACCAGTGACGCCCCGTTACCCCACCCTGCCGAGTCTAGCGGACCGCCACCACCCCCATCATCACCAGTGACGCCCCGTTACCCCCACCCTGCAGAGTCTAGCGGACCGCCACCACCCCTATCATCACCAGTGACGCCCCGTTACCCCCACCCTGCCGAGTCTAGCGGACCGCCACCACCCCTATCATCACCAGTGACGCCCCGTTACCCCCACCCTGCCGAGTCTAGCGGACCGCCACCACACCCCTATCATCACCAGTGACGCCCCGTTACCCCCACCCTGCCGAGTCTAGCGGACGGCCACCACCCCTATCATCACCAGTGACGCCCCGTTACCCCACCCTGCCGAGTCTAGCGGACCGCCACCACCCCTATCATCACCAGTGACGCCCCGTTACCCCCACCCTGCCGAGTCTAGCGGACCGCCACCACCCCTATCATCACCAGTGACGCCCCGTTACCCCCACCCTGCCGAGTCTAGCGGACCGCCACCACCCCTATAATCACCAGTGACGCCCAGTTACCCCCACCCTGCCGAGTCTAGCGGACCGCCACCACCCCTATCATCACCAGTGACGCCCCGTTACCCCCACCCTGCCGAGTCTAGCGGACCGCCACCACCCCTATCATCACCAGTGACGCCCCGTTACCCCCACCCTGCCGAGTCTAGCGGACCGCCACCACCCCTATCACCACCAGTGACGCCCCGTTACCCCCACCCTGCCGAGTCTAGCGGACCGCCACCACCCCTATCATCACCAGTGACGCCCCGTTACCCCCACCCTGCCGAGTCTAGCGGACCGCCACCACCCCTATCATCACCAGTGACGCCCCGTTACCCCCACCCTGCCGAGTCTAGCGGACCGCCACCACCCCTATCATCACCAGTGACGCCCCGTTACCCCCACCCTGCCGAGTCTAGCGGACCGCCACCACCCCTATCATCACCAGTGACGCCCCGTTACCCCCACCCTGCCGAGTCTAGCGGACCGCCACCACCCCCATCATCACCAGTGACGCCCCGTTACCCCCACCCTGCAGAGTCTAGCGGACCGCCACCACCCCTATCATCACCAGTGACGCCCCGTTACCCCCACCCTGCCGAGTCTAGCGGACCGCCACCACCCCTATCATCACCAGTGACGCCCCGTTACCCCCACCCTGCCGAGTCTAGCGGACCGCCACCACACCCCTATCATCACCAGTGACGCCCCGTTACCCCCACCCTGCCGAGTCTAGCGGACGGCCACCACCCCTATCATCACCAGTGACGCCCCGTTACCCCCACCCTGCCGAGTCTAGCGGACCGCCACCACCCCTATCATCACCAGTGACGCCCCGTTACCCCCACCCTGCCGAGTCTAGCGGACCGCCACCACCCCTATCATCACCAGTGACGCCCCGTTACCCCCACCCTGCCGAGCTAGCGGACCGCCACCACCCCTATAATCACCAGTGACGCCCAGTTACCCCCACCCTGCCGAGTCTAGCGGACCGCCACCACCCCTATCATCACCAGTGACGCCCCGTTACCCCCACCCTGCCGAGTCTAGCGGACCGCCACCACCCCTATCATCACCAGTGACGCCCCGTTACCCCCACCCTGCCGAGTCTAGCGGACCGCCACCACCCCTATCATCTCCAGTGACGCCCCGTTACCCCCACCCTGCCGAGTCTAGCGGACCGCCAGCACCCCTATCATCACCAGTGACGCCCCGTTACCCCCATCCTGCCGAGTCTAGCGGACGGCCACTACCCCTATCATCACCAGTGACGCCCCGTTACCCCCACCCTGCCGAGTTTAGCGGACCGCCACCACCCCTATCATCACCAGTGACGCCCCGTTACCCCCACCCTGCCGAGTCTAGCGGACCGCCACCACCCCCATCATCACCAGTGACGCCCCGTTACCCCCACCCTGCCGAGTCTAGCGGACCGCCACCACCCCTATCATCACCAGTGACGCCCCGTTACCCCCACCCTGCCGAGTCTAGCGGACCGCCACCACCCCTATCATCACCAGTGACGCCCCGTTACCCCCACCCTGCCGAGTCTAGCGGACCGCCACCACCCCCATCATCACCAGTGACGCCCCGTTACCCCCACCCTGCAGAGTCTAGCGGACCGCCACCACCCCTATCATCACCAGTGACGCCCCGTTACCCCCACCCTGCCGAGTCTAGCGGACCGCCACCACCCCTATCATCACCAGTGACGCCCCGTTACCCCCACCCTGCCGAGTCTAGCGGACCGCCACCACACCCCTATCATCACCAGTGACGCCCCGTTACCCCCACCCTGCCGAGTCTAGCGGACGGCCACCACCCCTATCATCACCAGTGACGCCCCGTTACCCCCACCCTGCCGAGTCTAGCGGACCGCCACCACCCCTATCATCACCAGTGACGCCCCGTTACCCCCACCCTGCCGAGTCTAGCGGACCGCCACCACCCCTATCATCACCAGTGACGCCCCGTTACCCCCACCCTGCCGAGTCTAGCGGACCGCCACCACCCCTATCATCACCAGTGACGCCCCGTTACCCCCACCCTGCCGAGTCTAGCGGACCGCCAGCACCCCTATCATCTCCAGTGACGCCCCGTTACCCCCACCCTGCCGAGTCTAGCGGACCGCCAGCACCCCTATCATCACCAGTGACGCCCCGTTACCCCCACCCTGCCGAGTCTAGCGGACGGCCACTACCCCTATCATCACCAGTGACGCCCCGTTACCCCCACCCTGCCGAGTCTAGCGGACCGCCACCACCCCTATCATCACCAGTGACGCCCCGTTACCCCCACCCTGCCGAGTCTAGCGGACCGCCACCACCCCCATCATCACCAGTGACGCCCCGCTACCCCCACCCTGCCGAGTCTAGCGGACCGCCACCACCCCTATCATCACCAGTGACGCCCCGTTACCCCCACCCTGCCGAGTCTAGCGGACCGCCACCACCCCTATCATCACCAGTGACGCCCCGTTACCCCCCCCCCCCCTGCCGAGTCTAGCGGACCGCCACCACCCCTATCATCACCAGTGACGCCCCGTTACCCCCACTCTGCCGAGTCTAGCGGACCGCCACCACCCCTATCATCACCAGTGACGCCCCGTTACCCCCACCCTGCCGAGTCTAGCGGACCGCCACCACCCCTATCATCACCAGTGACGCCCCGTTACCCCCACCCTGCCGAGTCTAGCGGACGGCCACTACCCCTATCATCACCAGTGACGCCCAGTTACCCCCACCCTGCCGAGTCCGCCACCACCCCTATCATCACCAGTGACGCCCCGTTACCCCCACCCTGCCGAGTCTAGCGGACCGCCACCGCCCCTATCATCACCAGTGACGCCCCGTTACCCCCACCCTGCCGAGTCTAGCGGACCGCCACCACCCCTATAATCACCAGTGACGCCCCGTTACCCCCACCCTGCCGAGTCTAGCGGACCGCCACCACCCCTATAATCACCAGTGACGCCCCGTTACCCCCACCCTGCCGAGTCTAGCGGACCGCCACTACCCCTATCATCACCAGTGACGCCCCGTTACCCCCGCCCTGCCGAGTCTAGCGGACCGCCACCACCCCCATCATCACCAGTGACGCCCCGTTACCCCCACCCTGCCGAGTCCGCCACCACCCCTATCATCACCAGTGACGCCCCGTTACCCCCACCCTGCCGAGTCTAGCGGACCGCCACCGCCCCTATCATCACCAGTGACGCCCCGTTACCCCCACCCTGCCGAGTCTAGCGGACCGCCACTACCCCTATCATCACCAGTGACGCCCCGTTACCCCCGCCCTGCCGAGTCTAGCGGACCGCCACCACCCCCATCATCACCAGTGACGCCCCGTTACCCCCACCCTGCCGAGTCTAGCGGACCGCCACCACCCCTATCATCACCAGTGACGCCCCGTTACCCCCACCCTGCCGAGTCTAGCGGACCGCCACCACCCCTATCATCACCAGTGACGCCCCGTTACCCCCACCCTGCCGAGTCTAGCGGACCGCCACCACCCCTATCATCACCAGTGACGCCCCGTTACCCCCACCCTGCCGAGTCTAGCGGACCGCCACCACCCCCATCATCACCAGTGACGCCCCGTTACCCCCACCCTGCCGAGTCTAGCGGACCGCCACCACCCCTATCATCACCAGTGACGCCCCGTTACCCCCACCCTGCCGAGTCTAGCGGACCGCCACCACCCCTATCATCACCAGTGACGCCCCGTTACCCCCACCCTGCCGAGTCTAGCGGACCGCCACCACCCCTATCATCACCAGTGACGCCCCGTTACCCCAACCCTGCCGAGTCTAGCGGACCGCCACCACCCCTATCATCTCCAGTGACGCCCCGTTACCCCCACCCTGCCGAGTCTAGCGGACCGCCACCGCCCCTATCATCACCAGTGACGCCCCGTTACCCCCACCCTGCCGAGTCTAGCGGACCGCCACCACCCCTATCATCACCAGTGACGCCCCGTTACCCCCACCCTGCCGAGTCTAGCGGACCGCCACCACCCCTATCATCACCAGTGACGCCCCGTTACCCCCACCCTGCCGAGTCTAGCGGACCGCCACCACCCCTATCATCACCAGTGACGCCCCGTTACCCCCACCCTGCCGAGTCTAGCGGACCGCCACCACCCCTATCATCACCAGTGACGCCCAGTTACCCCCGCCCTGCCGAGTCTAGCGGACCGCCACCACACCCCTATCATCACCAGTGACGCCCCGTTACCCCCACCCTGCCGAGTCTAGCGGACCGCCACCACCCCTATCATCACCAGTGACGCCCCGTTACCCCCACCCTGCCGAGTCTAGCGGACCGCCACCACCCCTATCATCACCAGTGACGCCCCGTTACCCCCACCCTGCCGAGTCTAGCGGACCGCCACCACCCCTATCATCACCAGTGACGCCCCGTTACCCCCACCCTGCCGAGTCTAGCGGACCGCCACTACCCCTATCATCACCAGTGACGCCCCGTTACCCCCACCCTGCCGAGTCTAGCGGACCGCCACCACCCCTATCATCACCAGTGACGCCCCGTTACCCCCACCCTGCCGAGTCTAGCGGACCGCCACCACCCCTATCATCACCAGTGACGCCCCGTTACCCCCACCCTGCCGAGTCTAGCGGACCGCCACCACCCCTATCATCACCAGTGACGCCCCGTTACCCCCACCCTGCCGAGTCTAGCGGACCGCCACCACCCCTATCATCACCAGTGACGCCCCGTTACCCCCACCCTGCCGAGTCTAGCGGACCGCCACCACCCCTATCATCACCAGTGACGCCCCGTTACCCCCACCCTGCCGAGTCTAGCGGACCGCCACCACCCCTATCATCACCAGTGACGCCCCGTTACCCCCACCCTGCCGAGTCTAGCGGACCGCCACCACCCCTATCATCACTAGTGACGCCCAGTTACCCCCACCCTGCCGAGTCTAGCGGACCGCCACCACCCCTATCATCACCAGTGACGCCCCGTTACCCCCACCCTGCCGAGTCTAGCGGACCGCCACCACCCCTATCATCACCTCACACCGCCGGCAGCCAGCTCGTCACCTGACAACACACCCCAGCTCGTCACCTGATAACACACCCCAGTCACCTGATAACACACCCCAGTCACCTGATAAAACACCCCAGCTCGTCACCTGATGTCACCTGATAACACACCCCAGCTCATCACCTGATAACACACCCCAGCTCGTCACCTGATGATAACACACCCCAGCTCGTCACCTGATAACACACCCCAGCTCATCACCTGATAACACACCCCAGCTCGTCACCTGATGATAACACACCCCAGCTCGTCACCTGATAACACGCCCCAGCTCGTCACCTGATGATAACACACCCCAGATCGTCACCTGATAACACACCCCAGCTCGTCACCTGATGATAACACACCCCAGCTCGTCACCTGATAACACACCCCAGCTCGTCACCTGATAACACACCCCACCTCGTCACCTGATAACACACCCCAGCTCGTCACCTGATAACATACCCCAGTCACCTGATAACACACCCCAGCTCGTCACCTGATAACACACCCCAGCTCGTCACCTGATAACACACCACAGTCACCTGATAAAACACCCCAGCTCGTCACCTGATGTCACCTGATAACACACCCCAGCTCGTCACCTGATAACACACTCCAGCTCATCACCTGATAACACCTGATAACACACCCCAGCTCGTCACCTGATAACACACCCCAGCTCGTCACCTGATAACTCACCCCAGCTCGTCACCTGATAACACACCCCAGCTCGTCACCTGATAACACACCCCAGCTCGTCACCTGATAACACCTGATAACACACCCCAGCTCGCCACCTGATAACACACCCCAGCTCTACACCTGATAACACCTGATAACACACCCCAGTTCGTCACCTGATAACACACCCCAGCTCGTCACCTGATAACACACCCCAGGTCGTCACCTGATAACACCTGATAACACACCCCAGTTCGTCACCTGATAACACACCCCAGCTCGTCACCTGATAACACGCCCCAGCTCGTCACCTGATAACACACCCCAGCTCGTCACCTGATAACACACCCCAGCTCGTCACCTGATAACGCACCCCAGCTCGTCACCTGATAACACGCCGTGTGCCCTCCCAGGGAATCAGCGTGCCGATACCCGCTCTGGACCAGCTCAGTAGCTCGATCACCGCCCGATAACACGGCAACACCTGAGCACCTCCGATATCAGCCACTGACAACGACCGGAACCTCCGATATCAGCCACTGACAACGACCGGAACCTCCGATATCAGCCACTGACAACGACCGGGACCTCCGATATCAGCCACTGACAACGACCGGAACCTCCGATATCAGCCACTGACAACGCCCGGGACCTCCGATATCAGCCACTGACAACGACCGGAACCTCCGATATCAGCCACTGACAACGACCGGGACCTCCGATATCAGCCACTGACAACGACCGGAACCTCCGATATCAGCCACTGACAACGACCGGAACCTCCGATATCAGCCACTGACAACGACCGGAACCTCCGATATCAGCCACTGACAACGACCGGAACCTCCGATATCAGCCACTGACAACGACCGGGACCTCCGATATCAGCCACTGACAACGACCGGAACCTCCGATATCAGCCACTAACAACGACCGGAACCTGCGATATCAGCCACTGACAACGACCGGAACCTCCGATATCAGCCACTGACAACGACCGGGACCTCCGATATCAGCCACTGGCAACGACCGGACTCCCAGTATCGTTGTCAGTGGCTGTCAGTGGCTGTCAGTGGCTGTCAGTGGCTGCACCAGCAGGCTAATGCAGCCAGCTTTATCAGTGGGAATGTTAGGGGCGAATCACGGACGGTTATCAATCAACAGTGACAAGTAGCAGACGTGTTGAAGGAGTCGTTAGTACTTCGAGTATATCGCAGCATCACTGCTCGGAACTCGGTGGTAACACTGACCTGGCTCGGCTGAGGTGGTGGTAACACTGACCTGGCTCGGCTGAGGTGGTGGTAACACTGACCTGGCTCGGCTGAGGTGGTGGTGGTAACACTGACCTGGCTCGGCTGAGGCGGTGGTGGTAACACTGACCTGGCTCGGCTGAGATGGTGGTGGTAACACTGACCTGGCTCGGCTGAGGTGGTGGTGGTAACACTGACCTGGCTCGGCTGAGGCGGTGGTAACACTGACCTGGCTCGGCTGAGGTGGTGGTGGCAACACTGACCTGGCTCGGCTGAGGCGGTGGTAACACTGACCTGGCTCGGCTGAGGTGGTGGTAACACTGACCTGGCTCGGCTGAGGTGGTGGTAACACTGACCTGGCTCGGCTGAGGTGGTGGTAACACTGACCCGACTCGGCTGAGGTGGTGGTGGTAACACTGACCTGGCTGGGCTGAGGTGGCGATAAGTGGTAACACTGACCTGACTCGGCTGAGGTGGTAAACAGCGCCGTCCTGCCGTCCGGGGACCAGCAGGCGGCCGTCAGACGGGCGCCGGACACCGGGCCGCGCCACCGCTCGTCGCTCCACCTCACCGTCTCCCACACTCTGTACAGGGCAGAGCAGAGAGAGGACAGTGAGAGGAGCGCAGGACTACACACCACCTCTCCGCACAGTATACAGGGGAACCGGGAACAGGGCAGAGAGGGGACAGTGAGAGGAGCGCAGGACTACACACCACCTCCCCGCACAGTATACAGGGGAACCGGGAACAGGGCAGAGAGGGGACAGTGAGAGGAGCGCAGGACTACACACCACCTCCCCGCACAGTATACAGGGGAACCGGGAACAGGGCAGAGAGGGGACAGTGAGAGGAGCGCAGGACTACACACCACCTCCCCGCACAGTATACAGGGGAACCGGGAACAGGGCAGAGAGGGGACAGTGAGAGGAGCGCAGGACTACACACCACCTCCCCGCACAGTATACAGGGGAACCGGGGAACAGGGCAGAGAGGGGACAGTGAGAGGAGCGCAGGACTACACACCACCTCCCCGCACAGTATACAGGGGAACCGGGAACAGAGCAGAGAGGGGACAGTGAGAGGAATAGCAGGACTACACACCACCTCCCCGCACAGTATACAGGGGAACCGGGAACAGGGCAGAGAGGGGACAGTGAGAGGAGCGCAGGACTACACACCACCTCCCCGCACAGTATACAGGGGAACCGGGAACAGGGCAGAGAGGGGACAGTGAGAGGAGCACAGGACTACACACCACCTCCCCGCACAGTATACAGGGGAACAGGGAACAGAGCAGAGAGGGGACAGTGAGAGGAGCGCAGGACTACACACCACCTCCCCGCACAGTATACAGGGGAACCGGGAACAGAGCAGAGAGGGGACAGTGAGAGGAGCGCAGGACTACACACCACCTCCCCGCACAGTATACAGGGGAACCGGGAACAGGGCAGAGAGGAGACAGTGAGAGGAGCGCAGGACTACACACCACCTCCCCGCACAGTATACAGGGGAACCGGGGACAGGGCAGAGAGGGGACAGTGAGAGGAGCGCAGGACTACACACCACCTCCCCGCACAGTATACAGGGGAACCGGGAACAGAGCAGAGAGGGGACAGTGAGAGGAGCGCAGGACTACACACCACCTCCCCGCACAGTATACAGGGGAACCGGGAACAGGGCAGAGAGGGGACAGTGAGAGGAGCGCAGGACTACACACCAACTCCCCGCACAGTATACAGGGGAACCGGGAACAGAGCAGAGAGGGGACAGTGAGAGGAGCGCAGGACTACACACCACCTCCCCGCACAGTATACAGGGGAACCGGGAACAGGGCAGAGAGGAGACAGTGAGAGGAGCGCAGGACTACACACCACCTCCCCGCACAGTATACAGGGGAACCGGGAACAGGGCAGAGAGGGGACAGTGAGAGGAGCGCAGGACTACACACCACCTCCCCGCACAGTATACAGGGGAACCGGGGACAGAGCAGAGAGGAGACAGTGAGAGGAGCGCAGGACTACACACCACCTCCCCGCACAGTATACAGGGGAACCGGGAACAGAGCAGAGAGGGGACAGTGAGAGGAGCGCAGGACTACACACCAACTCCCCGCACAGTATACAGGGGAACCGGGAACAGAGCAGAGAGGGGACAGTGAGAGGAGCGCAGGACTACACACCAACTCACCTCACAGTATACAGGGGAACCGGGAACAGGGCAGAGAGGGGACAGTGAGAGGAATAGCAGGACTACACACCAACTCCCCGCACAGTATACAGGGGAACCGGGAACAGAGCAGAGAGGGGACAGTGAGAGGAGCGCAGGACTACACACCAACTCACCTCACAGTATACAGGGGAACCGGGAACAGAGCAGAGAGGGGACAGTGAGAGGAGCGCAGGACTACACACCAACTCCCCGCACAGTATACAGGGGAACCGGGAACAGAGCAGAGAGGGGACAGTGAGAGGAGCGCAGGACTACACACCACCTCCCCGCACAGTATACAGGGGAACCGGGAACAGAGCAGAGAGGGGACAGTGAGAGGAGCGCAGGACTACACACCACCTCCCCGCACAGTATACAGGGGAACCGGGAACAGAGCAGAGAGGAGACAGTGAGAGGAGCACAGGACTACACACCACCTCCCCGCACAGTATACAGGGGAACCGGGAACAGAGCAGAGAGGGGACAGTGAGAGGAGCGCAGGACTACACACCACCTCCCCGCAGAGTATACAGGGGAACCGGGAACAGAGCAGAGAGGGGACAGTGAGAGGAGCGCAGGACTACACACCACCTCCCCGCACAGTATACAGAGGAACCGGGGAACAGGGCAGAGAGGAGACAGTGAGAGGAGCGCAGGACTACACACCACCTCCCCGCACAGTATACAGGGGAACCGGGAACAGGGCAGAGAGGGGACAGTGAGAGGAGCGCAGGACTACACACCACCTCCCCGCACAGTATACAGGGGAACCGGGAACAGGGCAGAGAGGGGACAGTGAGAGGAGCGCAGGACTACACACCACCTCCCCGCACAGTATACAGGGGAACCGGGAACAAGGCAGAGAGGGGACAGTGAGAGGAGCGCAGGACTACACACCACCTCCCCGCACAGTATACAGGGGAACCGGGAACAGGGCAGAGAGGGGACAGTGAGAGGAGCGCAGGACTACACACCACCTCCCCGCACAGTATACAGGGGAACCGGGAACAGGGCAGAGAGGGGACAGTGAGAGGAGCGCAGGACTACACACCACCTCCCCGCACAGTATACAGGGGAACCGGGAACAGAGCAGAGAGGGGACAGTGAGAGGAGCGCAGGACTACACACCAACTCCCCGCACAGTATACAGGGGAACCGGGGACAGAGCAGAGAGGGGACAGTGAGAGGAGCGCAGGACTACACACCAACTCCCCGCACAGTATACAGGGGAACCGGGAACAGAGCAGAGAGGGGACAGTGAGAGGAGCGCAGGACTACACACCAACTCCCCGCACAGTATACAGGGGAACCGGGAACAGGGCAGAGAGGGGACAGTGAGAGGAGCGCAGGACTACACACCACCTCCCCGCACAGTATACAGGGGAACCGGGAACAGAGCAGAGAGGGGACAGTGAGAGGAGCGCAGGACTACACACCACCTCCCCGCACAGTATACAGGGGAACCGGGAACAGGGCAGAGAGGGGACAGTGAGAGGAGCGCAGGACTACACACCAACTCCCCGCACAGTATACAGGGGAACCGGGAACAGGGCAGAGAGGAGACAGTGAGAGGAGCGCAGGACTACACACCACCTCCCCGCACAGTATACAGGGGAACCGGGAACAGGGCAGAGAGGGGACAGTGAGAGGAGCGCAGGACTACACACCAACTCCCCGCACAGTATACAGAGGAACCGGGGACAGAGCAGAGAGGGGACAGTGAGAGGAGCGCAGGACTACACACCACCTCCCCGCACAGTATACAGGGGAACCGGGAACAGAGCAGAGAGGAGACAGTGAGAGGAATAGCAGGACTACACACCAACTCCCCGCACAGTATACAGGGGAACCGGGAACAGAGCAGAGAGGGGACAGTGAGAGGAGCGCAGGACTACACACCACCTCCCCGCACAGTATACAGGGGAACCGGGAACAGGGCAGAGAGGAGACAGTGAGAGGAGCGCAGGACTACACACCACCTCCCCGCACAGTATACAGGGGAACCGGGAACAGAGCAGAGAGGGGACAGTGAGAGGAGCGCAGGACTACACACCACCTCCCCGCACAGTATACAGGGGAACCGGGAACAGAGCAGAGAGGGGACAGTGAGAGGAGCGCAGGACTACACACCACCTCCCCGCACAGTATACAGGGGAACCGGGAACAGGGCAGAGAGGGGACAGTGAGAGGAGCGCAGGACTACACACCACCTCCCCGCACAGTATACAGGGGAACCGGGAACAGGGCAGAGAGGGGACAGTGAGAGGAATAGCAGGACTACACACCACCTCCCCGCACAGTATACAGGGGAACCGGGAACAGGGCAGAGAGGGGACAGTGAGAGGAATAGCAGGACTACACACCAACTCCCCGCACAGTATACAGGGGAACCGGGAACAGGGCAGAGAGGAGACAGTGAGAGGAATAGCAGGACTACACACCAACTCCCCGCACAGTATACAGGGGAACCGGGAACAGGGCAGAGAGGGGACAGTGAGAGGAATAGCAGGACTACACACCAACTTCCCGCACAGTATACAGGGGAACCGGGAACAGGGCAGAGAGGGGACAGTGAGAGGAGCGCAGGACTACACACCAACTCCCCGCACAGTATACAGGGGAACCGGGAACAGGGCAGAGAGGGGACAGTGAGAGGAGCGCAGGACTACACACCACCTCCCCGCACAGTATACAGGGGAACCGGGAACAGAGCAGAGAGGGGACAGTGAGAGGAGCGCAGGACTACACACCACCTCCCCGCACAGTATACAGGGGAACCGGGAACAGAGCAGAGAGGGGACAGTGAGAGGAGCGCAGGACTACACACCACCTCCCCGCACAGTATACAGGGGAACCGGGAACAGGGCAGAGAGGGGACAGTGAGAGGAATAGCAGGACTACACACCACCTCCCCGCACAGTATACAGGGGAACCGGGAACAGGGCAGAGAGGGGACAGTGAGAGGAGCGCAGGACTACACACCACCTCCCCGCACAGTATACAGGGGAACCGGGAACAGAGCAGAGAGGGGACAGTGAGAGGAGCGCAGGACTACACACCACCTCCCCGCACAGTATACAGGGGAACCGGGAACAGAGCAGAGAGGGGACAGTGAGAGGAGCGCAGGACTACACACCACCTCCCCGCACAGTATACAGGGGAACCGGGAACAGGGCAGAGAGGGGACAGTGAGAGGAGCGCAGGACTACACACCACCTCCCCGCACAGTATACAGGGGAACCGGGAACAGGGCAGAGAGGGGACAGTGAGAGGAATAGCAGGACTACACACCACCTCCCCGCACAGTATACAGGGGAACCGGGAACAGGGCAGAGAGGGGACAGTGAGAGGAATAGCAGGACTACACACCAACTCCCCGCACAGTATACAGAGGAACCGGGAACAGGGCAGAGAGGGGACAGTGAGAGGAGCGCAGGACTACACACCACCTCCCCGCACAGTATACAGAGGAACCGGGAACAGGGCAGAGAGGGGACAGTGAGAGGAATAGCAGGACTACACACCACCTCCCCGCACAGTATACAGGGGAACCGGGAACAGGGCAGAGAGGGGACAGTGAGAGGAGCGCAGGACTACACACCACCTCCCCGCACAGTATACAGAGGAACCGGGAACAGGGCAGAGAGGGGACAGTGAGAGGAATAGCAGGACTACACACCACCTCCCCGCACAGTATACAGGGGAACCGGGGACAGGGCAGAGAGGGGACAGTGAGAGGAGCGCAGGACTACACACCAACTCCCCGCACAGTATACAGGGGAACCGGGAACAGGGCAGAGAGGGGACAGTGAGAGGAGCGCAGGACTACACACCACCTCCCCGCACAGTATACAGGGGAACCGGGAACAGGGCAGAGAGGGGACAGTGAGAGGAGCGCAGGACTACACACCAACTCCCCGCACAGTATACAGGGGAACCGGGAACAGAGCAGAGAGGAGACAGTGAGAGGAGCGCAGGACTACACACCAACTCCCCGCACAGTATACAGGGGAACCGGGGACAGAGCAGAGCAGAGAGGGGACAGTGAGAGGAGCGCAGGACTACACACCACCTCCCCGCACAGTATACAGGGGAACCGGGGAACAGGGCAGAGAGGGGACAGTGAGAGGAGCGCAGGACTACACACCACCTCCCCGCACAGTATACAGGGGAACCGGGAACAGAACAGAGAGGGGACAGTGAGAGGAGCGCAGGACTACACACCACCTCCCCGCACAGTATACAGGGGAACCGGGAACAGAGCAGAGAGGGGACAGTGAGAGGAGCGCAGGACTACACACCACCTCCCCGCACAGTATACAGGGGAACCGGGAACAGAGCAGAGAGGGGACAGTGAGAGGAGCGCAGGACTACACACCACCTCCCCGCACAATATACAGGGGAACCGGGAACAGAGCAGAGAGGGGACAGTGAGAGGAGCGCAGGACTACACACCACCTCCCCGCACAGTATACAGGGGAACCGGGAACAGAGCAGAGAGGGGACAGTGAGAGGAATAGCAGGACTACACACCAACTCCCCGCACAGTATACAGGGGAACCGGGAACAGGGCAGAGAGGGGACAGTGAGAGGAGCGCAGGACTACACACCACCTCCCCGCACAGTATACAGGGGAACCGGGAACAGGGCAGAGAGGGGACAGTGAGAGGAGCGCAGGACTACACACCACCTCCCCGCACAGTATACAGGGGAACCGGGAACAGAGCAGAGAGGGGACAGTGAGAGGAGCGCAGGACTACACACCAACTCCCCTCACCGTCTCCCACACTCTGTACAGGGCAGAGCAGAGAGGGGACAGTGAGAGGAGCGCAGGACTACACACCAACTCCCCTCACCGTCTCCCACACTCTGTACAGGGCAGAGCAGAGAGGGGACAGTGAGAGGAGCGCAGGACTACACACCACCTCCCCGCACAGTATACAGGGGAACCGGGAACAGGGCAGAGAGGGGACAGTGAGAGGAGCGCAGGACTACACACCAACTCCCCGCACAGTATACAGGGGAACCGGGAACAGGGCAGAGAGGGGACAGTGAGAGGAGCGCAGGACTACACACCACCTCCCCGCACAGTATACAGGGGAACCGGGAACAGGGCAGAGAGGAGACAGTGAGAGGAATAGCAGGACTACACACCACCTCCCCGCACAGTATACAGGGGAACCGGGAACAGGGCAGAGAGGGGACAGTGAGAGGAGCGCAGGACTACACACCACCTCCCCGCACAGTATACAGGGGAACCGGGAACAGGGCAGAGAGGGGACAGTGAGAGGAGCGCAGGACTACACACCAACTCCCCGCACAGTATACAGGGGAACCGGGAACAGGGCAGAGAGGGGACAGTGAGAGGAGCGCAGGACTACACACCACCTCCCCGCACAGTATACAGGGGAACCGGGGACAGGGCAGAGAGGGGACAGTGAGAGGAATAGCAGGACTACACACCAACTCCCCGCACAGTATACAGGGGAACCGGGAACAGGGCAGAGAGGAGACAGTGAGAGGAGCGCAGGACTACACACCACCTCCCCGCACAGTATACAGGGGAACCGGGAACAGGGCAGAGAGGAGACAGTGAGAGGAGCGCAGGACTACACACCAACTCCCCGCACAGTATACAGGGGAACCGGGAACAGAGCAGAGAGGAGACAGTGAGAGGAGCGCAGGACTACACACCACCTCCCCGCACAGTATACAGGGGAACCGGGAACAGGGCAGAGAGGGGACAGTGAGAGGAGCGCAGGACTACACACCACCTCCCCGCACAGTATACAGGGGAACCGGGGACAGGGCAGAGAGGGGACAGTGAGAGGAGCGCAGGACTACACACCACCTCCCCGCACAGTATACAGGGGAACCGGGAACAGGGCAGAGAGGGGACAGTGAGAGGAGCGCAGGACTACACACCACCTCCCCGCACAGTATACAGGGGAACCGGGAACAGAGCAGAGAGGGGACAGTGAGAGGAGCGCAGGACTACACACCACCTCCCCGCACAGTATACAGGGGAACCGGGAACAGAGCAGAGAGGGGACAGTGAGAGGAGCGCAGGACTACACACCACCTCCCCGCACAGTATACAGGGGAACCGGGAACAGAGCAGAGAGGGGACAGTGAGAGGAGCGCAGGACTACACACCACCTCCCCGCACAGTATACAGGGGAACCGGGAACAGAGCAGAGAGGGGACAGTGAGAGGAGCGCAGGACTACACACCACCTCCCCGCACAGTATACAGGGGAACCGGGAACAGGGCAGAGAGGGGACAGTGAGAGGAATAGCAGGACTACACACCACCTCCCCGCACAGTATACAGGGGAACCGGGAACAGGGCAGAGAGGGGACAGTGAGAGGAGCGCAGGACTACACACCAACTCCCCGCACAGTATACAGGGGAACCGGGAACAGAGCAGAGAGGGGACAGTGAGAGGAGCGCAGGACTACACACCACCTCCCCGCACAGTATACAGGGGAACCGGGAACAGGGCAGAGAGGGGACAGTGAGAGGAGCGCAGGACTACACACCACCTCCCCGCACAGTATACAGGGGAACCGGGAACAGAGCAGAGAGGGGACAGTGAGAGGAGCGCAGGACTACACACCACCTCCCCGCACAGTATACAGGGGAACCGGGAACAGAGCAGAGAGGGGACAGTGAGAGGAGCGCAGGACTACACACCACCTCCCCGCACAGTATACAGGGGAACCGGGAACAGGGCAGAGAGGGGACAGTGAGAGGAGCGCAGGACTACACACCACCTCCCCGCACAGTATACAGGGGAACCGGGAACAGGGCAGATAGGAGACAGTGAGAGGAATAGCAGGACTACACACCAACTCCCCGCACAGTATACAGGGGAACCGGGAACAGGGCAGAGAGGGGACAGTGAGAGGAGCGCAGGACTACACACCACCTCCCCGCACAGTATACAGGGGAACCGGGACAGAGCAGAGAGGGGACAGTGAGAGGAGCGCAGGACTACACACCACCTCCCCGCACAGTATACAGGGGAACCGGGAACAGGGCAGAGAGGGGACAGTGAGAGGAGCGCAGGACTACACACCACCTCCCCGCACAGTATACAGGGGAACCGGGAACAGGGCAGAGAGGGGACAGTGAGAGGAGCGCAGGACTACACACCACCTCCCCGCACAGTATACAGGGGAACCGGGAACAGGGCAGAGAGGGGACAGTGAGAGGAATAGCAGGACTACACACCAACTCCCCGCACAGTATACAGGGGAACCGGGAACAGGGCAGAGAGGAGACAGTGAGAGGAGCGCAGGACTACACACCACCTCCCCGCACAGTATACAGGGGAACCGGGAACAGGGCAGAGAGGGGACAGTGAGAGGAATAGCAGGACTACACACCACCTCCCCGCACAGTATACAGGGGAACCGGGAAGAGGGCAGAGAGGGGACAGTGAGAGGAGCGCAGGACTACACACCAACTCCCCGCACAGTATACAGGGGAACCGGGAACAGAGCAGAGAGGGGACAGTGAGAGGAGCGCAGGACTACACACCACCTCCCCGCACAGTATACAGGGGAACCGGGAACAGGGCAGAGAGGAGACAGTGAGAGGAGCGCAGGACTACACACCAACTCCCCGCACAGTATACAGGGGAACCGGGAACAGGGCAGAGAGGGGACAGTGAGAGGAGCGCAGGACTACACACCAACTCCCCGCACAGTATACAGGGGAACCGGGAACAGGGCAGAGAGGGGACAGTGAGAGGAGCGCAGGACTACACACCACCTCCCCGCACAGTATACAGGGGAACCGGGAACAGGGCAGAGAGGGGACAGTGAGAGGAATAGCAGGACTACACACCACCTCCCCGCACAGTATACAGGGGAACCGGGAAGAGGGCAGAGAGGGGACAGTGAGAGGAGCGCAGGACTACACACCAACTCCCCGCACAGTATACAGGGGAACCGGGAACAGAGCAGAGAGGGGACAGTGAGAGGAGCGCAGGACTACACACCACCTCCCCGCACAGTATACAGGGGAACCGGGAACAGAGCAGAGAGGGGACAGTGAGAGGAATAGCAGGACTACACACCACCTCCCCGCACAGTATACAGGGGAACCGGGGACAGAGCAGAGAGGGACAGTGAGAGGAGCGCAGGACTACACACCACCTCCCCGCACAGTATACAGGGGAACCGGGAACAGGGCAGAGAGGGGACAGTGAGAGGAGCGCAGGACTACACACCACCTCCCCGCACAGTATACAGGGGAACCGGGAACAGAGCAGAGAGGAGACAGTGAGAGGAGCGCAGGACTACACACCACCTCCTCGCACAGTATACAGGGGAACCGGGAACAGGGCAGAGAGGGGACAGTGAGAGGAGCGCAGGACTACACACCACCTCCCCGCACAGTATACAGGGGAACCGGGAACAGGGCAGAGAGGGGACAGTGAGAGGAGCGCAGGACTACACACCAACTCCCCGCACAGTATACAGGGGAACCGGGAACAGGGCAGAGAGGGGACAGTGAGAGGAATAGCAGGACTACACACCACCTCCCCGCACAGTATACAGGGGAACCGGGAACAGGGCAGAGAGGGGACAGTGAGAGGAGCGCAGGACTACACACCAACTCCCCGCACAGTATACAGGGGAACCGGGAACAGAGCAGAGAGGGGACAGTGAGAGGAGCGCAGGACTACACACCACCTTCCCGCACAGTATACAGGGGAACCGGGAACAGAGCAGAGAGGAGACAGTGAGAGGAATAGCAGGACTACACACCACCTCCCCGCACAGTATACAGGGGAACCGGGAACAGGGCAGAGAGGAGACAGTGAGAGGAATAGCAGGACTACACACCAACTCCCCGCACAGTATACAGGGGAACCGGGAACAGGGCAGAGAGGGGACAGTGAGAGGAGCGCAGGACTACACACCACCTCCCCGCACAGTATACAGGGGAACCGGGAACAGGGCAGAGAGGAGACAGTGAGAGGAATAGCAGGACTACACACCAACTCCCCGCACAGTATACAGGGGAACCGGGAACAGGGCAGAGAGGGGACAGTGAGAGGAGCGCAGGACTACACACCACCTCCCCGCACAGTATACAGGGGAACCGGGAACAGAGCAGAGAGGGGACAGTGAGAGGAGCGCAGGACTACACACCAACTCCCCTCACCGTCTCCCACACTCTGTACAGGGCAGAGCAGAGAGGGGACAGTGAGAGGAGCGCAGGACTACACACCAACTCCCCTCACCGTCTCCACACTCTGTACAGGGCAGAGCAGAGAGGGGACAGTGAGAGGAGCGCAGGACTACACACCACCTCCCCGCACAGTATACAGGGGAACCGGGAACAGGGCAGAGAGGGGACAGTGAGAGGAGCGCAGGACTACACACCAACTCCCCGCACAGTATACAGGGGAACCGGGAACAGGGCAGAGAGGGGACAGTGAGAGGAGCGCAGGACTACACACCACCTCCCCGCACAGTATACAGGGGAACCGGGAACAGGGCAGAGAGGAGACAGTGAGAGGAATAGCAGGACTACACACCACCTCCCCGCACAGTATACAGGGGAACCGGGAACAGGGCAGAGAGGGGACAGTGAGAGGAGCGCAGGACTACACACCACCTCCCCGCACAGTATACAGGGGAACCGGGAACAGGGCAGAGAGGGGACAGTGAGAGGAGCGCAGGACTACACACCACCTCCCCGCACAGTATACAGGGGAACCGGGAACAGGGCAGAGAGGGGACAGTGAGAGGAGCGCAGGACTACACACCACCTCCCCGCACAGTATACAGGGGAACCGGGGACAGGGCAGAGAGGGGACAGTGAGAGGAATAGCAGGACTACACACCAACTCCCCGCACAGTATACAGGGGAACCGGGAACAGGGCAGAGAGGAGACAGTGAGAGGAGCGCAGGACTACACACCACCTCCCCGCACAGTATACAGGGGAACCGGGAACAGGGCAGAGAGGAGACAGTGAGAGGAGCGCAGGACTACACACCAACTCCCCGCACAGTATACAGGGGAACCGGGAACAGGGCAGAGAGGAGACAGTGAGAGGAGCGCAGGACTACACACCACCTCCCCGCACAGTATACAGGGGAACCGGGAACAGGGCAGAGAGGGGACAGTGAGAGGAGCGCAGGACTACACACCACCTCCCCGCACAGTATACAGGGGAACCGGGAACAGGGCAGAGAGGGGACAGTGAGAGGAGCGCAGGACTACACACCACCTCCCCGCACAGTATACAGGGGAACCGGGAACAGGGCAGAGAGGGGACAGTGAGAGGAGCGCAGGACTACACACCACCTCCCCGCACAGTATACAGGGGAACCGGGAACAGAGCAGAGAGGGGACAGTGAGAGGAGCGCAGGACTACACACCACCTCCCCGCACAGTATACAGGGGAACCGGGAACAGAGCAGAGAGGGGACAGTGAGAGGAGCGCAGGACTACACACCACCTCCCCGCACAGTATACAGGGGAACCGGGAACAGAGCAGAGAGGGGACAGTGAGAGGAGCGCAGGACTACACACCACCTCCCCGCACAGTATACAGGGGAACCGGGAACAGAGCAGAGAGGGGACAGTGAGAGGAGCGCAGGACTACACACCACCTCCCCGCACAGTATACAGGGGAACCGGGAACAGGGCAGAGAGGGGACAGTGAGAGGAATAGCAGGACTACACACCACCTCCCCGCACAGTATACAGGGGAACCGGGAACAGGGCAGAGAGGGGACAGTGAGAGGAGCGCAGGACTACACACCAACTCCCCGCACAGTATACAGGGGAACCGGGAACAGAGCAGAGAGGGGACAGTGAGAGGAGCGCAGGACTACACACCACCTCCCCGCACAGTATACAGGGGAACCGGGAACAGGGCAGAGAGGGGACAGTGAGAGGAGCGCAGGACTACACACCACCTCCCCGCACAGTATACAGGGGAACCGGGAACAGAGCAGAGAGGGGACAGTGAGAGGAGCGCAGGACTACACACCACCTCCCCGCACAGTATACAGGGGAACCGGGAACAGAGCAGAGAGGGGACAGTGAGAGGAGCGCAGGACTACACACCACCTCCCCGCACAGTATACAGGGGAACCGGGAACAGGGCAGAGAGGGGACAGTGAGAGGAGCGCAGGACTACACACCACCTCCCCGCACAGTATACAGGGGAACCGGGAACAGGGCAGATAGGAGACAGTGAGAGGAATAGCAGGACTACACACCAACTCCCCGCACAGTATACAGGGGAACCGGGAACAGGGCAGAGAGGGGACAGTGAGAGGAGCGCAGGACTACACACCACCTCCCCGCACAGTATACAGGGGAACCGGGGACAGAGCAGAGAGGGGACAGTGAGAGGAGCGCAGGACTACACACCACCTCCCCGCACAGTATACAGGGGAACCGGGAACAGGGCAGAGAGGGGACAGTGAGAGGAGCGCAGGACTACACACCACCTCCCCGCACAGTATACAGGGGAACCGGGAACAGGGCAGAGAGGGGACAGTGAGAGGAGCGCAGGACTACACACCACCTCCCCGCACAGTATACAGGGGAACCGGGAACAGGGCAGAGAGGGGACAGTGAGAGGAATAGCAGGACTACACACCAACTCCCCGCACAGTATACAGGGGAACCGGGAACAGGGCAGAGAGGAGACAGTGAGAGGAGCGCAGGACTACACACCACCTCCCCGCACAGTATACAGGGGAACCGGGAACAGGGCAGAGAGGGGACAGTGAGAGGAATAGCAGGACTACACACCACCTCCCCGCACAGTATACAGGGGAACCGGGAAGAGGGCAGAGAGGGGACAGTGAGAGGAGCGCAGGACTACACACCAACTCCCCGCACAGTATACAGGGGAACCGGGAACAGAGCAGAGAGGGGACAGTGAGAGGAGCGCAGGACTACACACCACCTCCCCGCACAGTATACAGGGGAACCGGGAACAGGGCAGAGAGGAGACAGTGAGAGGAGCGCAGGACTACACACCAACTCCCCGCACAGTATACAGGGGAACCGGGAACAGGGCAGAGAGGGGACAGTGAGAGGAGCGCAGGACTACACACCAACTCCCCGCACAGTATACAGGGGAACCGGGAACAGGGCAGAGAGGGGACAGTGAGAGGAGCGCAGGACTACACACCACCTCCCCGCACAGTATACAGGGGAACCGGGAACAGGGCAGAGAGGGGACAGTGAGAGGAATAGCAGGACTACACACCACCTCCCCGCACAGTATACAGGGGAACCGGGAAGAGGGCAGAGAGGGGACAGTGAGAGGAGCGCAGGACTACACACCAACTCCCCGCACAGTATACAGGGGAACCGGGAACAGAGCAGAGAGGGGACAGTGAGAGGAGCGCAGGACTACACACCACCTCCCCGCACAGTATACAGGGGAACCGGGAACAGAGCAGAGAGGGGACAGTGAGAGGAATAGCAGGACTACACACCACCTCCCCGCACAGTATACAGGGGAACCGGGGACAGAGCAGAGAGGACAGTGAGAGGAGCGCAGGACTACACACCACCTCCCCGCACAGTATACAGGGGAACCGGGAACAGGGCAGAGAGGGGACAGTGAGAGGAGCGCAGGACTACACACCACCTCCCCGCACAGTATACAGGGGAACCGGGAACAGAGCAGAGAGGGAGACAGTGAGAGGAGCGCAGGACTACACACCACCTCCTCGCACAGTATACAGGGGAACCGGGAACAGGGCAGAGAGGGGACAGTGAGAGGAGCGCAGGACTACACACCACCTCCCCGCACAGTATACAGGGGAACCGGGAACAGGGCAGAGAGGGGACAGTGAGAGGAGCGCAGGACTACACACCAACTCCCCGCACAGTATACAGGGGAACCGGGAACAGGGCAGAGAGGGGACAGTGAGAGGAATAGCAGGACTACACACCACCTCCCCGCACAGTATACAGGGGAACCGGGAACAGGGCAGAGAGGGGACAGTGAGAGGAGCGCAGGACTACACACCAACTCCCCGCACAGTATACAGGGGAACCGGGAACAGAGCAGAGAGGGGACAGTGAGAGGAGCGCAGGACTACACACCACCTCCCGCACAGTATACAGGGGAACCGGGAACAGAGCAGAGAGGAGACAGTGAGAGGAATAGCAGGACTACACACCACCTCCCCGCACAGTATACAGGGGAACCGGGAACAGGGCAGAGAGGAGACAGTGAGAGGAATAGCAGGACTACACACCAACTCCCCGCACAGTATACAGGGGAACCGGGAACAGGGCAGAGAGGGGACAGTGAGAGGAGCGCAGGACTACACACCACCTCCCCGCACAGTATACAGGGGAACCGGGAACAGGGCAGAGAGGAGACAGTGAGAGGAATAGCAGGACTACACACCAACTCCCCGCACAGTATACAGGGGAACCGGGAACAGGGCAGAGAGGGGACAGTGAGAGGAGCGCAGGACTACACACCACCTCCCCGCACAGTATACAGGGGAACCGGGAACAGGGCAGAGAGGGGACAGTGAGAGGAGCGCAGGACTACACACCACCTCCCCGCACAGTATACAGGGGAACCGGGAACAGGGCAGAGAGGGGACAGTGAGAGGAGCGCAGGACTACACACCACCTCCCCGCACAGTATACAGGGGAACCGGGAACAGGGCAGAGAGGGGACAGTGAGAGGAGCGCAGGACTACACACCACCTCCCCGCACAGTATACAGGGGAACCGGGAACAGGGCAGAGAGGGGACAGTGAGAGGAATAGCAGGACTACACACCAACTCCCCGCACAGTATACAGGGGAACCGGGAACAGGGCAGAGAGGGGACAGTGAGAGGAGCGCAGGACTACACACCACCTCCCCGCACAGTATACAGGGGAACCGGGAACAGAGCAGAGGAGACAATGAGAGGAGCGCAGGACTACACACCACCTCCCCGCACAGTATACAGGGGAACCGGGAACAGAGCAGAGAGGGGACAGTGAGAGGAGCGCAGGACTACACACCAACTCCCCGCACAGTATACAGGGGAACCGGGAACAGAGCAGAGAGGGGAGTGAGAGGAATAGCAGGACTACACACCAACTCCCCGCACAGTATACAGGGGAACCGGGGACAGGGCAGAGAGGGGACAGTGAGAGGAGCGCAGGACTACACACCACCTCCCCGCACAGTATACAGGGGAACCGGGAACAGGGCAGAGAGGGGACAGTGAGAGGAGCGCAGGACTACACACCACCTCCCCGCACAGTATACAGGGGAACCGGGGACAGAGCAGAGAGGGGACAGTGAGAGGAGCGCAGGACTACACACCACCTCCCCGCACAGTATACAGGGGAACCGGGAACAGGGCAGAGAGGGGACAGTGAGAGGAATAGCAGGACTACACACCACCTCCCCGCACAGTATACAGGGGAACCGGGAACAGAGCAGAGAGGGGACAGTGAGAGGAATAGCAGGACTACACACCACCTCCCCGCACAGTATACAGGGGAACCGGGAACAGGGCAGAGAGGGGACAGTGAGAGGAGCGCAGGACTACACACCAACTCCCCGCACAGTATACAGAGGAACCGGGGAACAGGGCAGAGAGGGGACAGTGAGAGGAGCGCAGGACTACACACCACCTCCCCGCACAGTATACAGGGGAACCGGGAACAGGGCAGAGAGGGGACAGTGAGAGGAATAGCAGGACTACACACCACCTCCCCGCACAGTATACAGGGGAACCGGGAACAGAGCAGAGAGGGGACAGTGAGAGGAGCGCAGGACTACACACCACCTCCCCGCACAGTATACAGGGGAACCGGGAACAGGGCAGAGAGGGGACAGTGAGAGGAGCGCAGGACTACACACCACCTCCCCGCACAGTATACAGGGGAACCGGGAACAGAGCAGAGAGGGGACAGTGAGAGGAGCGCAGGACTACACACCACCTCCCCGCACAGTATACAGGGGAACCGGGGACAGGGCAGAGAGGGAGACAGTGAGAGGAGCGCAGGACTACACACCACCTCCCCGCACAGTATACAGAGGAACCGGGGACAGGGCCAGAGAGGAGACAGTGAGAGGAGCGCAGGACTACACACCACCTCCCCGCACAGTATACAGAGGAACCGGGAACAGGGCAGAGAGGGGACAGTGAGAGGAGCGCAGGACTACACACCACCTCCCCGCACAGTATACAGGGGAACCGGGGACAGGGCAGAGAGGAGACAGTGAGAGGAGCGCAGGACTACACACCAACTCCCCGCACAGTATACAGGGGAACCGGGAACAGAGCAGAGAGGGGACAGTGAGAGGAGCGCAGGACTACACACCACCTCCCCGCACAGTATACAGGGGAACCGGGAACAGGGCAGAGAGGGGACAGTGAGAGGAGCGCAGGACTACACACCACCTCCCCGCACAGTATACAGAGGAACCGGGAACAGGGCAGAGAGGGGACAGTGAGAGGAGCGCAGGACTACACACCACCTCCCCGCACAGTATACAGGGGAACCGGGAACAGAGCAGAGAGGGGACAGTGAGAGGAGCGCAGGACTACACACCACCTCCCCGCACAGTATACAGGGGAACCGGGAACAGAGCAGAGAGGGGACAGTGAGAGGAGCGCAGGACTACACACCACCTCCCCGCACAGTATACAGGGGAACCGGGAACAGGGCAGAGAGGGGACAGTGAGAGGAGCGCAGGACTACACACCAACTCCCCGCACAGTATACAGGGGAACCGGGAACAGGGCAGAGAGGGGACAGTGAGAGGAGCGCAGGACTACACACCAACTCCCCGCACAGTATACAGGGGAACCGGGAACAGGGCAGAGAGGGGACAGTGAGAGGAGCGCAGGACTACACACCACCTCCCCGCACAGTATACAGGGGAACCGGGAACAGGGCAGAGAGGGGACAGTGAGAGGAATAGCAGGACTACACACCACCTCCCCGCACAGTATACAGGGGAACCGGGAACAGGGCAGAGAGGGGACAGTGAGAGGAGCGCAGGACTACACACCAACTCCCCGCACAGTATACAGGGGAACCGGGAACAGGGCAGAGAGGGGACAGTGAGAGGAGCGCAGGACTACACACCAACTCCCCGCACAGTATACAGGGGAACCGGGAACAGGGCAGAGAGGGGACAGTGAGAGGAGCGCAGGACTACACACCACCTCCCCGCACAGTATACAGGGGAACCGGGGAACAGAGCAGAGAGGAGACAGTGAGAAAAATAGCAGGACTACACACCACCTCCCCGCACAGTATACAGGGGAACCGGGAACAGGGCAGAGAGGGGACAGTGAGAGGAGCGCAGGACTACACACCACCTCCCCGCACAGTATACAGGGGAACCGGGAACAGGGCAGAGAGGGGACAGTGAGAGGAATAGCAGGACTACACACCACCTCCCCGCACAGTATACAGGGGAACCGGGAACAGGGCAGAGAGGGGACAGTGAGAGGAATAGCAGGACTACACACCACCTCCCCGCACAGTATACAGGGGAACCGGGAACAGGGCAGAGAGGGGACAGTGAGAGGAGCGCAGGACTACACACCACCTCCCCGCACAGTATACAGGGGAACCGGGAACAGGGCAGAGAGGGGACAGTGAGAGGAGCGCAGGACTACACACCACCTCCCCGCACAGTATACAGGGGAACCGGGAACAGAGCAGAGAGGGGACAGTGAGAGGAGCGCAGGACTACACACCACCTCCCCGCACAGTATACAGGGGAACCGGGAACAGGGCAGAGAGGGGACAGTGAGAGGAGCGCAGGACTACACACCAACTCCCCTCACCGTCTCCCACACTCTGTACAGGGCAGAGCAGAGAGGGGACAGTGAGAGGAGCGCAGGACTACACACCAACTCCCCGCACAGTATACAGGGGAACCGGGGACAGGGCAGAGAGGGGACAGTGAGAGGAGCGCAGGACTACACACCAACTCCCCGCACAGTATACAGGGGAACCGGGAACAGGGCAGAGAGGGGACAGTGAGAGGAGCGCAGGACTACACACCAACTCCCCGCACAGTATACAGGGGAACCGGGAACAGGGCAGAGAGGGGACAGTGAGAGGAGCGCAGGACTACACACCAACTCCCCGCACAGTATACAGGGGAACCGGGAACAGGGCAGAGAGGGGACAGTGAGAGGAGCGCAGGACTACACACCAACTCCCCGCACAGTATACAGGGGAGCCGGGAACAGGGCAGAGAGGGGACAGTGAGAGGAGCGCAGGACTACACACCAACTCCCCGCACAGTATACAGGGGAACCGGGAACAGGGCAGAGAGGGGACAGTGAGAGGAGCGCAGGACTACACACCAACTCCCCGCACAGTATACAGGGGAACCGGGAACAGGGCAGAGAGGGGACAGTGAGAGGAGCGCAGGACTACACACCACCTCCCCGCACAGTATACAGGGGAACCGGGAACAGAGCAGAGAGGAGACAGTGAGAGGAGCGCAGGACTACACACCACCTCCCCGCACAGTATACAGGGGAACCGGGAACAGGGCAGAGAGGGGACAGTGAGAGGAGCGCAGGACTACACACCACCTCCCCGCACAGTATACAGGGGAACCGGGAACAGGGCAGAGAGGGGACAGTGAGAGGAGCGCAGGACTACACACCACCTCCCCGCACAGTATACAGGGGAACCGGGAACAGGGCAGAGAGGGGACAGTGAGAGGAGCGCAGGACTACACACCAACTCCCCGCACAGTATACAGGGGAACCGGGAACAGAGCAGAGAGGGGACAGTGAGAGGAATAGCAGGACTACACACCACCTCCCCGCACAGTATACAGGGGAACCGGGAACAGGGCAGAGAGGGGACAGTGAGAGGAGCGCAGGACTACACACCACCTCCCCGCACAGTATACAGGGGAACCGGGAACAGGGCAGAGAGGGGACAGTGAGAGGAGCGCAGGACTACACACCAACTCCCCGCACAGTATACAGGGGAACCGGGAACAGAGCAGAGAGGGGACAGTGAGAGGAATAGCAGGACTACACACCACCTCCCCGCACAGTATACAGGGGAACCGGGAACAGGGCAGAGAGGGGACAGTGAGAGGAGCGCAGGACTACACACCACCTCCCCGCACAGTATACAGGGGAACCGGGAACAGGGCAGAGAGGGGACAGTGAGAGGAGCGCAGGACTACACACCAACTCCCCGCACAGTATACAGGGGAACCGGGAACAGAGCAGAGAGGGGACAGTGAGAGGAATAGCAGGACTACACACCACCTCCCCGCACAGTATACAGGGGAACCGGGAACAGGGCAGAGAGGGGACAGTGAGAGGAGCGCAGGACTACACACCACCTCCCCGCACAGTATACAGGGGAACCGGGAACAGAGCAGAGAGGGGACAGTGAGAGGAGCGCAGGACTACACACCACCTCCCCGCACAGTATACAGGGGAACCGGGGACAGGGCAGAGAGGAGACAGTGAGAGGAGCGCAGGACTACACACCAACTCCCCGCACAGTATACAGGGGAACCGGGAACAGAGCAGAGAGGGGACAGTGAGAGGAGCGCAGGACTACACACCACCTCCCCTCACCGTCTCCCACACTCTGTACAGGGCAGAGCAGAGAGGGGACAGTGAGAGGAGCGCAGGACTACACACCACCTCCCCGCACAGTATACAGGGGAACCGGGAACAGGGCAGAGAGGGGACAGTGAGAGGAATAGCAGGACTACACACCACCTCCCCGCACAGTATACAGGGGAACCGGGAACAGGGCAGAGAGGGGACAGTGAGAGGAGCGCAGGACTACACACCACCTCCCCGCACAGTATACAGGGGAACCGGGAACAGGGCAGAGAGGGGACAGTGAGAGGAGCGCAGGACTACACACCACCTCCCCGCACAGTATACAGGGGAACCGGGGAACAGAGCAGAGAGGAGACAGTGAGAGGAGCGCAGGACTACACACCACCTCCCCGCACAGTATACAGGGGAACCGGGAACAGAGCAGAGAGGGGACAGTGAGAGGAGCGCAGGACTACACACCACCTCCCCGCACAGTATACAGGGGAACCGGGAACAGGGCAGAGAGGAGACAGTGAGAAAAATAGCAGGACTACACACCACCTCCCCGCACAGTATACAGGGGAACCGGGGAACAGAGCAGAGAGGGGACAGTGAGAGGAGCGCAGGACTACACACCACCTCCCCGCACAGTATACAGGGGAACCGGGGACAGGGCAGAGAGGGGACAGTGAGAGGAGCACAGGACTACACACCACCTCCCCGCACAGTATACAGGGGAACCGGGAACAGGGCAGAGAGGGGACAGTGAGAGGAGCGCAGGACTACACACCACCTCCCCGCACAGTATACAGGGGAACCGGGAACAGAGCAGAGAGGAGACAGTGAGAGGAATAGCAGGACTACACACCAACTCCCCGCACAGTATACAGGGGAACCGGGGACAGGGCAGAGAGGAGACAGTGAGAGGAGCGCAGGACTACACACCAACTCCCCGCACAGTATACAGGGGAACCGGGAACAGGGCAGAGAGGGGACAGTGAGAGGAGCGCAGGACTACACACCACCTCCCCGCACAGTATACAGGGGAATCGGGAACAGGGCAGAGAGGGGACAGTGAGAGGAGCGCAGGACTACACACCACCTCCCCTCACAGTATACAGGGGAACCGGGAACAGAGCAGAGAGGAGACAGTGAGAGGAATAGCAGGACTACACACCAACTCCCCGCACAGTATACAGGGGAACCGGGGACAGGGCAGAGAGGAGACAGTGAGAGGAGCGCAGGACTACACACCAACTCCCCGCACAGTATACAGGGGAACCGGGAACAGGGCAGAGAGGAGACAGTGAGAGGAGCGCAGGACTACACACCACCTCCCCGCACAGTATACAGGGGAACCGGGAACAGAGCAGAGAGGGGACAGTGAGAGGAGCGCAGGACTACACACCACCTCCCCGCACAGTATACAGGGGAACCGGGAACAGGGCAGAGAGGGGACAGTGAGAGGAGCGCAGGACTACACACCACCTCCCCGCACAGTATACAGGGGAACCGGGAACAGAGCAGAGAGGGGACAGTGAGAGGAGCGCAGGACTACACACCACCTCCCCGCACAGTATACAGGGGAACCGGGAACAGGGCAGAGAGGGGACAGTGAGAGGAGCGCAGGACTACACACCAACTCCCCGCACAGTATACAGGGGAACCGGGAACAGGGCAGAGAGGGGACAGTGAGAGGAATAGCAGGACTACACACCACCTCCCCGCACAGTATACAGGGGAACCGGGAACAGAGCAGAGAGGGGACAGTGAGAGGAGCGCAGGACTACACACCACCTCCCCGCACAGTATACAGGGGAACCGGGAACAGAGCAGAGAGGGGACAGTGAGAGGAGCGCAGGACTACACACCACCTCCCCGCACAGTATACAGGGGAACCGGGAACAGGGCAGAGAGGGGACAGTGAGAGGAGCGCAGGACTACACACCAACTCCCCGCACAGTATACAGGGGAACCGGGAACAGGGCAGAGAGGGGACAGTGAGAGGAATAGCAGGACTACACACCACCTCCCCGCACAGTATACAGGGGAACCGGGAACAGGGCAGAGAGGGGACAGTGAGAGGAGCGCAGGACTACACACCAACTCCCCGCACAGTATACAGGGGAACCGGGAACAGGGCAGAGAGGGGACAGTGAGAGGAGCGCAGGACTACACACCACCTCCCCGCACAGTATACAGGGGAACCGGGGACAGGGCAGAGAGGAGACAGTGAGAGGAGCGCAGGACTACACACCAACTCCCCGCACAGTATACAGGGGAACCGGGAACAGGGCAGAGAGGGGACAGTGAGAGGAGCGCAGGACTACACACCACCTCCCCGCACAGTATACAGGGGAACCGGGAACAGGGCAGAGAGGGGACAGTGAGAGGAGCGCAGGACTACACACCACCTCCCCGCACAGTATACAGGGGAACCGGGAACAGGGCAGAGAGGGGACAGTGAGAGGAGCGCAGGACTACACACCACCTCCCCGCACAGTATACAGGGGAACCGGGGACAGGGCAGAGAGGAGACAGTGAGAGGAGCGCAGGACTACACACCAACTCCCCGCACAGTATACAGGGGAACCGGGAACAGAGCAGAGAGGGGACAGTGAGAGGAGCGCAGGACTACACACCACCCCCCCGCACAGTATACAGGGGAACCGGGAACAGAGCAGAGAGGAGACAGTGAGAAAAATAGCAGGACTACACACCACCTCCCCGCACAGTATACAGGGGAACCGGGAACAGGGCAGAGAGGGGACAGTGAGAGGAATAGCAGGACTACACACCACCTCCCCGCACAGTATACAGGGGAACCGGGAACAGAGCAGAGAGGGGACAGTGAGAAAAATAGCAGGACTACACACCACCTCCCCGCACAGTATACAGGGGAACCGGGAACAGGGCAGAGAGGGGACAGTGAGAGGAGCGCAGGACTACACACCACCTCCCCGCACAGTATACAGGGGAACCGGGAACAGAGCAGAGAGGGGACAGTGAGAGGAGCGCAGGACTACACACCACCTCCCCGCACAGTATACAGGGGAACCGGGAACAGAGCAGAGAGGGGACAGTGAGAGGAGCGCAGGACTACACACCACCTCCCCGCACAGTATACAGGGGAACCGGGAACAGGGCAGAGAGGGGACAGTGAGAGGAGCGCAGGACTACACACCAACTCCCCGCACAGTATACAGGGGAACCGGGAACAGGGCAGAGAGGGGACAGTGAGAGGAGCGCAGGACTACACACCACCTCCCCGCACAGTATACAGGGGAACCGGGGAACAGAGCAGAGAGGGGACAGTGAGAGGAGCGCAGGACTACACACCACCTCCCCGCACAGTATACAGGGGAACCGGGAACAGGGCAGAGAGGGGACAGTGAGAGGAGCGCAGGACTACACACCACCTCCCCGCACAATATACAGGGGAACCGGGAACAGGGCAGAGAGGAGACAGTGAGAGGAGCGCAGGACTACACACCACCTCCCCGCACAGTATACAGGGGAACCGGGAACAGAGCAGAGAGGGGACAGTGAGAGGAATAGCAGGACTACACACCACCTCCCCGCACAGTATACAGGGGAACCGGGAACAGAGCAGAGAGGGGACAGTGAGAGGAATAGCAGGACTACACACCACCTCCCCGCACAGTATACAGGGGAACCGGGAACAGAGCAGAGAGGAGACAGTGAGAAAAATAGCAGGACTACACACCACCTCCCCGCACAGTATACAGGGGAACCGGGAACAGAGCAGAGAGGAGACAGTGAGAAAAATAGCAGGACTACACACCACCTCCCCGCACAGTATACAGGGGAACCGGGAACAGGGCAGAGAGGGGACAGTGAGAGGAGCGCAGGACTACACACCACCTCCCCGCACAGTATACAGGGGAACCGGGAACAGGGCAGAGAGGAGACAGTGAGAGGAGCGCAGGACTACACACCAACTCCCCGCACAGTATACAGGGGAACCGGGAACAGGGCAGAGAGGGGACAGTGAGAGGAGCGCAGGACTACACACCACCTCCCCGCACAGTATACAGGGGAACCGGGAACAGAGCAGAGAGGGGACAGTGAGAGGAGCGCAGGACTACACACCACCTCCCCGCACAGTATACAGGGGAACCGGGAA
>JAXIVJ010014299.1:0-34790 GCA_036785665.1 Chirona hameri | reverse complement strand
GTTACTTCATCTATAATATTAAAGCACATTCCTTGGATTGTTGTTTTGTGCCTTGTTGTAGAACAAAATATACTTTTGTATTGTATAAGAGGCATATGCTGATGTGTCGGGAAGTTTCGAGCCCACTTATGTAAATGTGTCTGGACTTATTTGGTGACGTATTCGTTGTTTCAGGAGCTGGCTGGCAGGAAGCTGCAGATGGAACTGCAGCGGGAGCCGCCACCGGAGGACCGCCCGCCCTCGGCAGGTCAGTCATACCCCGCTCTATTCTATCATCTTCTCTATTGTTTATTCATGTATCGTCGCATCCCGCCCTGCCCTGTCTTTATCATGTTTTAACACGGCCTGTCCCCACCATGCCGTCCTGTGCTGTACCGTCTTGACCTGTCCTGCCGTGCGTGACCTGACCCATAATGTCCTGTCCCCGTCCTGACCAGTCCTGCCGTGCGTGACCTGACCCATAATGTTCCGTCCCCGCCTTGTCATGTCCTGGAATGTCTCGTTCACTCGTGTCTCATGTCCTGCCCTCCTACGATACCCTTCTCTGCTCTGTCCCGGCCGATGCACCAGTGCGGTCGTGCGCGCGGAACTGTGTGGCGCGCGGGGCGGCAGTGTGTGGCGCGCGGGCCGGCAGTGTGTGGCGCGCGGGGCGGCAGTGTGTGGCGCGCGGGGCGGCAGTGTGTGGCGCGCGGGCGGGCAGTGTGTGGCGCGTGGGGCGGCAGTGTGTGGCGCGCGGGCCGGCAGTGTGTGGCGCGCGGGGCGGCAGTGTGTGGCGCGCGGGGCGGCAGTGTGTGGCGCGCGGGCGGGCAGTGTGGGGCGCGCGGGGCGGCAGTGTGTGGCGCGCGGGCGGGCAGTGTGTGGCGCGCGGGGCGGCAGTGTGTGGCGCGCGGGCCGGCAGTGTGTGGCGCGCGGGGCGGCAGTGTGTGGCGCGCGGGGCGGCAGTGTGTGGCGCGCGGGCCGGCAGTGTGTGGCGCGCGGGGCGGCAGTGTGTGGCGCGCGGGCGGGCAGTGTGTGGCGCGCGGGCCGGCAGTGTGTGGCGCGCGGGGCGGCAGTGTGTGGCGCGCGGGGCGGCAGTGTGTGGCGCGCGGGGCGGCAGTGTGTGGCGCGCGGGGCGGCAGTGTGTGGCGCGCGGGGCGGCAGTGTGTGGCGCGCGGGCCGGCAGTGTGTGGCGCGCGGGGCGGCAGTGTGTGGCGCGCGGGCGGCAGTGTGGGGCGCGCGGGCCGGCAGTGTGGGCGCGCGGGCCGCAGTGTGTGGCGCGCGGGGCGGCAGTGTGTGACGGGTGGCCATGCTGTCGATTGAGGGCGAGCGGCGAGTGAGTGGCCAGTGAGGCATGCGCTGTTTGTGGCGAGGGAACAAGCCGGCATAGTCTTAGACCGAAGCGTCGTTCGGTTGGCCCCCAGGTTGGGTGAACCACTGCACGCTGGAGGATATCCGGTCAGCCTCGATCACTCGGGTACCGTTATATTACACCGTGGGCGGTAACTGGGCTGCCGATGACGTCACGATCAATATGGAGGAGGCGTTCCACGCCGGGGCGGTGCGACGTTGTTTCCACTGCATGATGCCTTATGGCACGGGCCAGGAATGACGGCAGCGAGACAACACAAACTACGCGGTCAGGCAGTGCGTGGACCCAATCAGGACCGCCAGGCGTGTTTTGTGAAGCTACAGATACAGAAGGCCAAGCTGTGGGGTATGGAGTACAACCAGCAGAGTCACAGGACCCACCGAAAACGATGGATATATTGTAGATGTGCTTTGTGCAGTTTGTAGGCAGGCCGGGGAAGCCACTGTTCCACCTGAAACACCACGTTGAGGGCGACTATGTCGGATAGAACTCCAATTGGGTTCCGGCTGCTGGAGCAGCCAAGACGTCGCCCTTTCAATGGAGTTTGACTCCGCTTGCTCCGCTGATGAAATCTGAATCGTCCGTTGACGAGGTTCTCTCCCAGTGGAAACGATTCCTCAGCGAATGTTACACGGGTTCCACCGAGGCGGTGGAGCGAGTTCGCTTCCTTGACGCAGTCATCAGCAAACAGAGGTCCTCTAACATGCTGACGGACCAGGAGAGGATTGGATCGGCCGCACTGCCATCTATCCTCGGACAGATGCACTTCGACTTGGCAAAATACCACGAGGTAACGCTGCGAAAGTGTGTTGATTGACGTGATACGAGTCGGCTGTGACACCACCGTAACCAGCTAATATTTCCACAATGGAAGGAGGGGTTGTGGCAGCGTATTTCTTGTCAAAATGCCGCGAGGTAACGCTGCGAAAGTGTGTTGATTGACGTGATACGAGTCGGCTGTGACACCACCGAAACCAGCTAATATTTCTACAATGGAAGGAGGGGTTGTGGCAGCGTATTTCTTGTCAAAATGCCGCGAGGTAACGCTGCGAAAGTGTGTTGATTGACGTGATACGAGTCGGCTGTGACACCACCGAAACCAGCTAATATTTCTACAATGGAAGGAGGGGTTGTGGCAGCGTATTTCTTGTCAAAATGCCGCGAGGTAACGCTGCGAAAATGTGTTGATTGACGTGATACGAATCGGCTGTGACGCCACCGAAACCAGCTAATATTTGCACGATAGGAGCGCTTGTAGCAGCGTATTTCGTGACCGTATGTGTAGTGTGGGACGAGGTGGCCGAGTGGTTAAGGCGTTGGACTGCTAATCCAATGGGGTCTCCCCGCGTGAGTTCGAATATCATCCTCGTCGTCCGTTTTGATGTGGGTTCTATTTTAACCACCTTCCAACACTAGTTGTGAACGACAGAGCTGCTTCCCTGGTTTGGCTTAATGTCATAAAGCTCAGAAATGCAGTAGCCTGTTAAACTATGTCCTCGGTCGTGTCTTGTCTTGCACCGTTATATATATATATATATATATATATATATATATGTCTATGTCTATGTCTATGTCTATGTCTATGTCTATGTCTATGTCTATGTCTATGTCTATGTCTATGTCTATGTCTATGTCTATGTCTATGTCTATGTCTATGTCTATGTCTATGTCTATGTCTATGTCTATGTCTATGTCTATGTCTATGTCTATGTCTATGTCTATGTCTATGTCTATGTCTATGTCTATGTCTATGTCTATGTCTATGTCTATGTCTGAGCGCCCCTAACCCCCCCCCCAAAAAAAAAAAATGTATATGTATATGTGTATGTGTATGTGTATGTGTATGTGTATGTGTGTGTGTGTGTGTGTATGTGTATGTGTATGTGTATGTGTATGTGTATGTGTATGTGTATGTGTATGTGTATGTGTATGTGTATGTGTATGTGTATGTGTATGTGTATGTGTATGTGTATGTGTATGTGTATGTGTATGTGTATGTGTATGTGTATGTGTATGTGTATGTGTATGTGTATGTGTATGTGTATGTGTATGTGTATGTGTATGTGTATGTGTATGTGTATGTGTATGTGTATGTGTATGTGTATGTGTATGTGTATGTGTGTGTGTGTGTGTGTGTGTGTGTGTGTGTGTGTGTGTGTGTGTGTGTGTGTGTGTGTGTGTGTGTGTGTGTGTGTGTGTGTGTGTGTGTGTGTGTGTGTGTGTGTGTGTGTGTGTGTGTGTGTGTGTGTGTGTGTGTGTGTGTGTGTGTGTGTGTGTGTGTGTGTGTGTGTGTGTGTGTGTGTGTGTGTGTGTGTGTGTGTGTGTGTGTGTGTGTGTGTGTGTGTGTGTGTGTGTGTGTGTGTGTGTGTGTGTGTGTGTGTGTGTGTGTGTGTGTGTGTGTGTGTGTGTGTGTGTGTGTGTGTGTGTGTGTGTGTGTGTGTGTGTGTGTGTGTGTGTGTGTGTGTGTGTGTGTGTGTGTGTGTGTGTGTGTGTGTGTGTGTGTGTGTGTGTGTGTGTGTGTGTGTGTGTGTGTGTGTGTGTGTGTGTGTGTGTGTGTGTGTGTGTGTGTGTGTGTGTGTGTGTGTGTGTGTGTGTGTGTGTGTGTGTGTGTGTGTGTGTGTCGGTACATCTCTGCTCCATAACGTCGGCGAGATGGACACCAAATTGACTTATGGCGCACATCAGTGATGTCGTTGAACGAGCGAACCGATCGCTCGTAATTCTTATTCGGTCTTTTTAGACAGGTTCGACAAACACTTCCAAATTTGACCGCACGGCTCTGCTTGCCGCCTACTTTTCCAGTGTACGCTCAATACGCGAGCGAGCTCAATATAGTACGCGAGCTCAATATAGTACGCGAGTGTGATCTGGGCTGGTGCGGCCGATTCCCACACGGTGCGGGTTGATCGGGTCCAGCACAAGTTCCTGTTGTGGCTTTCACATCACACCTCTTCCGGAGCCGCTTCTTCTCTATCTTACACAGGCCTCTGCCGCCACTTCAAAGTCCCACCTCTCGCCGTCCGGCGGGTGCAACACGATCTTCTCTGTTTTGGAAACATCCTTTCCACAAAGCTGGACGCACCACTTCTTCTTGAAAGTTTTTTTCTGCATGTGCCCGCCCGATCGACCCGCAACCTAAACCTCTTCTACGAACGGGCATGAGTTAACACTGTGCAGCGTGTGATGTTTTGCTTAGGGTCACAGACGGCTTTCTCAATAACCGTGAGGTGACCGCAGATGTATTCAGCGACAGTTTACGCTCATACAGAGGGATGTGATAAGATACGTGGCAAACTCATACATAGGCACATTTAACATCTTGCACGATTTTCCAACCTCATCCTTCATTGTAAATAACTTCATCGTGTTTTATGTCCATTTTAATTTGTTAATATGAGATGGTTATATTTGCCATAATGATGAAATTAATATATACTGAGATGTAAAAAAGTTTTACAAAATGATCATTTGTGCTAATTATATATTATTTTAATCAAAAGAAAAGCCGAACAATTCGAACGCGTTTCGATTAACAAATCAACATCAGAGAATGATGAAAACATCACCGTTTTTGCGTCAAAAACCAAGAACACTGTCACGAGTCAAACACTTCAACACGTCCTCTAGTGGGAACATTTCATCGCTTACGTACTAAAACACTGTCGATGCATTATTATACTGACATACGCTGTCATAACCGTTTACTCTGCAAAATCATACACTGCTAAGTCATCTCTCGTACAAAGACACAACAAGGTAAGACAACCGATAGATAACAATCATTCACCGTAACGTATACGAGTCATGTTGAAAGTAGCTAACAGAGGATTTGTGGTTACAATATTTATACCGACTCCATTGAGCCGTAAACTATTAAAGCTTCCTAAAAGTAGAGAAATTAAAAAACAACGGGAAGCTAAATCACATGTTTAGTAAGGCACCAATACCTAGATTTAGTGTTCATAGTAGGGTTGCTTTCTCTAATATACACAGATTCAGCTATGCGCAGGTCGGCTTCATGTTCTTTAGTGGTGAGGATATCTATGTAAAAGTTGCTATTTATTTCTGTATTGTCCATATTCGTATGCTGTTCTAGGGTGTGGTCCCCCAGACCGGTGTCAGGTTTCCGAAGACGAGCGTCACCCAGATGCTCATTAAATCGGACCCTAATGGGACGTCTAGACTGCCCTATATTGGTGGCTTGTATCCCCATACTTCTACACGTCAGACAAGTGATTTTGTAAATCGCCATGCGTGTAGTGCAAACTCCTTTCAGTCCATTGTCACACTATGACAGTGTTTATGTCCAGCGGGGCAGGGTGGGGGAGTAAGAGCTGAAGTCACAAGGTTCTTTTTTAGGGTGTTGTTATTTGTCCAGCTTACTTTGATAGGAGCTTTTGATGAACGCATGGCTGCGGTTATCCTTGTGGTGAGCACCTCGTCGATGTAAGGGAGTTTCATATACAAATGATTCTTTATACGATTCTTGGGTTGGCTGTGCTGGGGTCTAGTACAATCTCTTATCGATCGATTGATGAGCGCGGTAGGATACTCATTTACTTTGAACAGCTCACTTACCTTGTTCAAACTTCTTTCTCTAGCTTCAGGATCTGACGAGAGTTTAATGGCCCGTCTAATTTGAGCTTTTGGTATGCCTTTCTTAGTGACCATGGTGTGGCCCGAACGGAAGTGCATTATGATACTGAGTTATACTGAGATGATCAATAACATGACAATATTTGTTTATGTAAACAATGGCCGCAATTAAAGGCCGCAATGGCCGCATTTTTATTTTATTTTCGTTCTTATGTATATTTTTATTTTTGCTTTTACTTTTATTTCTGATTTTATTCTTACCTGATGACTTCACCTGTTAGTGGGTGTTTTGCCCGTTGGTGATACGTGTGAATAAATATATGCAGTCTCTCTCGTTTCTGTTCCGTTCCACTTCCGACTCATTTCTCTCCTTCCCGTGCTGTATCGTCCTGTTTCGTTTCCCATGCTGTCATGGATAGCATCGCAGGAGAAACCCTTTTCTGAGATTGACATGTTTTGGGTTTATTGCAGACGGCGACTACCGTTATGGATCCCGTGAGCCATCGGGCGACGCTCGCGGAGGCAACTTCGGTCGCCGCGATCCGCCACGGGACGTCCGCGAAGGCAACTACGGTTCTCGCGACGCGGGACGTCACGAGCCCGGGCCGTACGGAGGTGAGCTGACTCCAGTGGGAGTGGCGAGCCGCCGTCGCCGCCGCTGTCACCAACTGAACATGACGTGTCACGTGGCCGCCGCCTCAGCGACCCCGGAAGATAGCTGCGACGTCGGTGGTCTGGTCATATACCTTGTGACTCTTGGCGAACACACAGTCATCATAAATGGGCGCAAATTGACCATGCAGTCGTCGCGCCCTTAAGCCCCAACAAACAAACAAACAGTCATCATAAGCGGGATGCAGTTGATGATACGCTGGACGGGATGTGGATGATACGCTGGACGGGATGTGGATGATACGTTGGACGGGATGTGGATGATACGTTGGACGGGATGTGGATGATACGCTGGACGGGATGTGGATGATACGCTGGACGGGATGTGGATGATACGCTGGACGGGATGTGGATGATACGTTGGACGGGATGTGGATGATACGCTGGACGGGATGTGGATGATACGTTGGACGGGATGTGGATGTTACGCTGGACGGGATGTGGATGTTACGCTGGACGGGATGTGGATGGTACGCTGGACGGGATGTGGATGATACGCTGGACGGGATGTGGATGTTACGCTGGACGGGATGTGGATGTTACGCTGGACGGGATGTGGATGTTACGCTGGACGGGATGTGGATGTTACGCTGGACGGGATGTGGATGTTACGCTGGACGGGATGTGGATGGTACGCTGGACGGGATGCTGATTGGTGTCGTGACGGTGGTATGAGGTGAGGTGACGTGACTGCCCTGTTACGTTGGTATGAGTTGATGCAATGTTCTTGTGACGATGATGCGTCTGTTGTGTGACGTGTTCACGTGATGTGACGTTGGTATTAGATGACGTGACTATCCTGTTGTGACGTATTGATGTGACGTGATGGTCCTGTGCCGGTTTTGTGACGTATTGATGTGACGTGGCGGTGGTATGGGATTACGTGACTGATATGATGTGACAGCCCTGTGGCGGTGATGCACTAGTGTTGTGACGTGTTGATGTGCCGTGCCACCAGGTCGCTCGTCAGACCGTCAGGACGGCGCTTCCGGCCGCGGCATGGACAGGTAAGGCCCACCCACACCCGGTCGTCCGCGCAGTCGCCGTCTGACACACGTCTCCCTCTCAGGCATCGGGTCAGGGAAGGTTATTTGGCTCTCTAACATTGTAACAGTACCTCACTTGCACCATTTAAGCATTGTGTTGACCTCGGTTGTGTGGATCAAGCTTCGTCGGTTCGGCTGTGGTGGCCATACGCGTTTCTTTAGGACTGCTGAGTGTCAGAATGTGCTGAATTTTCTGAACGCCTCTTCCGACCCAGGTTGTCTGGCATGAGGCACATCGTTTGTGTACATACTCATCGCTGATGTCCTTCACAGGGGACCCAGAAGAGACGGCCCGCCCGGATACGACCGGGACGACAACCGCGGACCTCCCAGGGGAGGCGGTCCTGGGGGCTATGATAGGGGAGGCCCTGGAGGTTATGATAGGGGAGGCCCCGGGGGTTACGACAAGGGAGGCCCTGGAGGTAATGATAGGGGTGGTCCGGGAGGTTACGATAGGGGTGGTCCCGGGGGTTATGACAGGGGTGGTCCTAGGGGAGGTCACGGTGGGTATGATAGGGGTCCTGGTCCTGGGGGCAATGATAGAGGAGGCCCTGGGGGTTACGATAGGGGCGGTTCCGGGGGCCATGATAGAGGTGGCCCAGGAGGTTACGATAGGGGCGGTTCCGGGGGTTACGATAGAGGCGGCACAGGAGGTAACGATAGAGGCGGCCCAGGAGGTAACGATAGAGGCGGCCCCGGAGGTTACGATAGAGGTGGCCCAGGAGGTAACGATAGAGGTGGCCCAGGAGGTAACGATAGAGGTGGCCCCGGAGGTTACGATAGAGGCGGCCCAGGAGGTTACGAGAGGCCTGGTGGTCGCTTCACCGGTGCACCGCGTCCAGACGACAGGCCTGGCCCCGGCCAAGACCGACCCAGCGCAAGTAAGCCAACTACGTTACACTGGGGATGCAAGCTATCTAAAGGGAGATGCTTTTAATTGGCGAGCTTCATAACCACATTGGTGGCGTCTATAACCAAGTTTAAGACAGTAGTAGAGTAGCACCGTCATGGATTTGTGAAACCTACGCTTTTTAAAAACTTGTCTGGTAACCTCGCAAAGGTTTGTTTGTTTTACTTGTTCTGTACGTCTGTATGTCTGTTATGTGTCTGCAGCGGTGCAGCGGCTGCCGGCCGGCCGGCCGGCCGCGGCTGAACCTGACGTATGTCCGTGTGGCGGCTGAACCTGACGTGGGTCCGTGTATGCCCTGTTCTGTATGTGTGTCTGCAGCCCGGCTGAACCTGACGTGTGTCCGTGTGTGCCCTGTTCTGTATGTGTGTCTGCAGCCCGGCTGAACCTGACGTGTGTCCGTGTGGCGGCTGAACCTGACGTGGGCCCGGCTGAACCTGACGTGTGTCCGTGTGTGCCCTGTTCTGTATGTGTGTCTGCAGCCCGGCTGAACCTGACGTGTGTCCGTGTGTGCCCTGTTCTGTATGTGTGTCTGCAGCCCGGCTGAACCTGACGTGTGTCCGTGTGGCGGCTGAACCTGACGTGGGTCCGTGTGTGCCCTGGTCTCGTGGCTGAACCTGACGTGGGTCCGTGTGTGCCCTGTTCTGTATGTGTGTCTGCACAGCCCGGCCGCGGCTGAACCTGACGTGTGTCCGTGTGTGCCCTGTTCTGTATGTGTGTCTGCAGCCCGGCCGCGGCTGAACCTGAAGCCCCGCACAGTACCGGCCGCTGAGATCGGAAAGCCGGCCCCGGCCGCCGGCAAGAGCAGCATCTTCGGCGGCGCGCGGCCGGTGGACACGGCCGCTCGCGAGCGTGAGATCGAGGAGAGGCAGCGTCGCGGCGAGCGGGGCGGCCGGCCGCGCGACCGACTCAGTCCGCAGCGGCGGCCGCCCTCCGGAGACGACAGGAGGCCGCTGGGAAGACATGGGTCAGAGGATAGACACGATGACAGGAAACCCCCTGGAAGACAGGGCTCTGAGGATAGACATGACAGGAGACCCCCTGGAAGACAGGGCTCTGAAGATAGGCACGATGACAGGAGACCCCCGGGCAGACAGGGCTCCGAGGATGGACACGATGACAGGAGACCCCCTGGAAGACAGGGTTCTGATGATAGGCACGATGACAGGAGACCCCCTGGAAGACAGGCCTCTGATGATAGGCACGATGACAGGAGACCCCCTGGAAGACAGGGCTCTGATGATAGGCACGATGACAGGAGACCCCCTGGAAGACAAGGCTCTGGGGACAGATACGACGACCGGCGGCCGCCGTCGGGCCGTCACTCCTCGGAGGACAAGTATGAAGAGCCCCGCCGCCGTCAGGAGGAACGCGGTGAGGGCGGTGAAGGGGAGGAAGATGAGCTGTCGTATAAGCAGCGCCGCGCCGAGGCGTACCGAGACATACGCTTCCCGGAGGGAGCGCCGCAGAAGACAGAGCCTAAGAGGGCTCCGGTGAGTAAACTGGTGTGTGTGTGTGGGGGGGGGGGGGGGCTGGGAGCGAGCGCTGATGTCCTTCCCCATTTACAACAGTTATGGAATACCAGCTTGGAAAGGCCCGGTCCTAACGTTCCTGAGACTCTTATAAGTCAGCGCAAGAGTGTTTATACTTGGTTTAACGCAATGCCTTTAAATAAACAGTAGGACTAAACCTAACTAACTAAGTAGGACTAAACAGCAGTGTGGTCCGGCGACGAACGGCCGTTACCGGCGAGGCCACTCCGTCGGTCTCCTGGCTCTCTGCCACATCCGAATCCCACGTCGAGGTACTTGAGCGCGAGGTACGGGCCGCGGCGCGGGTCATCACCGGATGCCCCGTGTCGACACGGATGCACGCTCTTCTGGCAGAGACCGGCCCGGCCCCGGTCGCGTCCCGCCGGCTCACGCTGGCGGCCCGGTTCCTAGCCAAGGCGAGACCCCTGCCGCCGGACGACCCGCTCCGGGTGATCGCGGACTCACCGGTGCCGCTCCGGTTGTCGTCGGTCGCCGGCTGGAGGGGGGGGGGGGGGGGGGCTCGAGGTCTGGGAGGCGGCAGGAGTGACGGCACCCATTGAGCCGATCCTCCTCCGCCGGGTCCCTCGTGGACGGGCTCCGGCGGAGTGACCTTCCACCTGGACATCGGCCCGGGGCTGCCGCCGGGAGCCTCCGCACAGAAGAAACTCTTTGTGGCCACGCACCGTCTAGCCGCTCTGCGCCACCTGGCAGCGCCACCTGGGTGTGGACCGATGGATCGGCTGATGGAGGAGTTCACGACGGCGGAGCAGGGGTCTTCGTCGAGATGCCGGACGGCGAAACCCATGAACTACGGCAGGCCGCCGGAAGACTCTGCTCCAGCTACAGGGCAGAACTGGTGGCCCTCCACACCGCCCTCAACCACCTACAGGCGCAACCGGCTCACACTCGAGACCCGGTGGTGATATGCACGGACTCCCAGGCGGCGCTCAGGAGACTGCAGCGAGGACCGCCGGCCCAGTCAGCGCCACTCGCGGTCTCCATCTGGAAACTCCTGCTGGGTCCGTCGTCGGACGGGACATCTGCACCTACAGTGGGTACCGTCCCACTGTGGCCTCCCGGGAATGAGCGCGCGGACGATCTCGCCAAGAACGCGACAGCTCTCCACCAGGCCGACGTCCCAGTGGACGTCGCGACCGTGCACCGAGCGGCGGTGAGAGCGGCGCGCTCCCGCGCCATCGGCGAGTGGCCTGCGGGATGGTACCGCACGCTGATGGACGGATGGCTACCCCCGCCGGTGCGACGCCGCAGCAGGTTCGAGGCCGTCGATGTACACCAGCTCCGCTCGGGGCATTGGTCCGTGTCCGCTCAATACCTCCACCGCATCGGCCGTCGTCCTTCACCGAGGTGTGCCCAGTGCAGTGACCTCAGGCCAGGTGCCACCCTCGGACCAGGTGGCACCCTCAGGCCAGGTGCCACCCTCAGGCCAGGTGCCGCCTTCAGACTAGATGTCACCCTCAGACCAAGTGTCGGCTGTCGCCCTCAGACTAGATGTCACCCTCAGACCAGGTGCCGCCCTCAGGTCCAACCTCTGGCCCGCGTAGTAGGGCGCCTGGATTGCCGGCAGGCGCCCTTCCTTTTACAGGGGCGGATAAACAGCGGCCGGAAGTGGCCTGGGTGCCGTCCTCAAATGAGGTGCCGCCGGCCGCCCTCAGACCGTACCAGGTGACGTCCTCAGACCAGGTGCCTCCCTCAGACGAGGTGCCGCCCTTAGACCAGGTGCCGTTCTTAGACCGGGTGATGCCCTCTGGCCAGGTGCCGCCCCCAGACAAGGTGCCACCCTCAGGTCAGGTGCCCCTGGGTGAATTTCTGGAGGCTAGAGAGAACATGAGCAGGGTGAACGGCAGACCTCATGGGCTGATTTGGACAAGCCTGTGTGCGGGGCAGGGCGGAGTTCCGCATGCCTGGGACCTCGGCAGACCGGGGAAAAGGTCAGGGTTGATTGTGTGAAGCCGGGGAACGGGGTGGGTCGATTTCGGCTGGCCCGAGTGCAAAATTGTCCGTTTGCCATCCAATTCTTTAACTGAGGTGTTGTGCTTTATCGCGAGCATTCCTCAGTTTTGCTCTATCCCATTGATGAATGGAAAAGACATGCATGCCTGCCGCGAGCCGCGAGCGTCGGCGCGCCTCTTTATTGCCATAATTTTGATTTTGGTGTGTCTTTTAACTTCGATTTTATTTTTTTTTGCTAACAAATACTGGTCAGTTCAACTAATTCCACGACTCAAGAATATTCGAGAATATCATCAAGTGGAAAGAACAGTTAATTTAAGTTATCGATTTATTGTATAATTTATTTTCATTAACTTCTTTGTTATTTGTATGATTTATCTTCCCCCCGCTCAACAACACCTTTCGCTGACTGCGCCCTCATGTGGGAGTTTGGCGCTCTCTTGAGAGATTTTTTGGCGCCCCCTTGACGGATTTATAAATACGCTACTGCACCCGGGCAGGGCTGCCTGGTGTGACATGCCGTCTGTTTGGTCTGACCTGTCATCGTTCGTTGTTGACAGCCGACTGACCGACGGGACCAGGAGTCCGACCCGCCCGTCAACGGCTCCAGGCTCCCAGAAATGTAAGAACCGTCATGTCGCCCATACAATTACTGAACAAAGGTGCTACTTTATCATCTTTGTCCATGTTCTTTCTTGCCTGTACCTGTAACGGAACGTTGACACCCTAATATCAATATAACTGCAGTGTGGTTCACACGATCAGCGTACAAACTGCTGGATGTTGCTTAGCTGTCGGTGAGCTAACGTGTGACGTGTGTCCGCGGTGTCGTCAGGAGGCCGGTCCGGCCGCGGCCCGCCTCTGGTGCCCCCGCCGCCGCGGGGGCCGGCCGGCATTAGACCTGCGCTGCTGCCGCCAGCCGAGCCCGGCCCGGCCTGGCGGCGCCGCCGACCGCCCGGGCCCCGCCGGCCGCCGGCTCCGTGCGGGGCCCGGGCCCACCGACCGAGCGAGCGACCGCCTGCCCTGCGCCCGCCCTCCTGACGTGCTCCGCACCGCCTCCGCCTCCGCCTGCGCCACCGCCGCCGCCGCTGTCACTGCCCGGAGAGAGAGAGCTTCTGAGACGCGATGGTCACACGATAGTCGCACGCGAGCGTCGGCGCGCAGAGGATGCGTCGGTTAACGTTAATCGCGTATGCGATTGTTCTCAATACGATTCCGTGATGCGATGGTTCTGAACGGGTCGAGCCGGTGCAGTGAGCGCTGTCTCCGTCAGTACTCTGCGTGAGCTGCCGCTGTTGTTTCTCTGCGCATGCACGGGCTGTGACGGCGTGTCGGGGGGAGCAGCTGGGGCGGCGGCCGGCTGTGTGAGGTGTGTCCCCCCGCGTCACCATCGCACTCAGGGCTGTCGGGACAGGATCGAGGCGAGGCTGTGCCGAGTCAGGGAGGCGGCCGCGAGCCGGTCGGCCGCGAGAGAGACGCGCGCTTCTGTAGTGTGTAGACGGGCTGGCTGCCGTGCTGTGTAGTGGTATATACATATAGTCGCTGCGTCCCATCGCTGTGTCATTGGTATATTTAACTGCATCGCAATTGCGAATTATTAGGTGTGTGTTGGGCGAGTTTTCGTCGTGGATAATGCATTATGTAATGCACGTTTTGTATTTCACATTTAATTTGGAGAATACACATCCGTCTTATTGGGAGAAATGTTTAACCTCGCCTCACTGGGGTATTCAGCCGAACACCGCTGGGGTCTGCACCCCCCGCCCTCATTATCTTCCTAACCAATAATCGCAGCGAGGTGCGCAAGGCGGCAGTACAAAGCTCTCAGTCAGCACTGGCGGATCCAGTCTCTCCGTGGGGGGGCATCTTTTTGTGGCAAAAAGGTACCCCAATTTGTTATCCTCGGATTTGGACCAGTCACCTTATTTTGGTATTCGAGCTTAAAAAATTAACAATTTACTTTGTGGATTTTTTCCCCTATTTTTTGTTCATTTTGGGGGTCAAAGGCACACAATTTCGCAAATCCGAGATGGCCATTTTGAAGAGAATGTCCTTGCTTTTGACGTTTTTATTTGCAATTTGCTTCAACACTCTATTTTCTACGATTGTTCAAACGTTTATCGTTCTCCCACCAAAAATTGCATGACGTCATTAAAACGGCATTTTCTCCCAAAATACTACATCAATTGCATTGGAATTTGGCGAGAAGACGTAGCATTGATGCAGCATAAGGTACTGAAAGTTTGACGTTGATGTCTATAATAGTTTTCAAGTTATTGAGAAAATCCGGGAGGGGGGGCAGATTCTGCCCCTATTCCATGCGGGGCAGATTCTGCCCCTCCCGGTGGTTTTTCACTTGCCGCTTCTAAACCGTTAAGCCTAGCGTCCTGAAACTTTGTGACTTTTCCCAAAATTGAATGACGCGTGTTGTGTATTTTTTTGAAAAAATCAGTCCAGTAGAGGCGGTTCCAGACTCCTGTTTTGGGGAGGGTGTTACGAATGCGGTTTTGCGGCGCATACTTCCTTCGTGGTTTGCGTTGCAATAAATGCTTCAGAACAATTTCAATGCAATGTGCATCATAGATACTGGGATTGTACATATTTGTGGGGCAGAGGCGCACTCAGGATACAAAAATGTGAGGCGATACCCACCGTCAAATTAGGTCCAACTTAAAATGAGTAAGATGATAAAAGCGTTACGCGCATGGTGCCCCATGTTTTTTTCCTGGATCCGCCAATGCGCAATATATTAAATTTAACCAATTAAAGCATATAATGCCCACATGTGACATTCATGTCGTCCCAAACAATCACGAACAGCAATATTTTTTCTTCAGAAAATCCCCCATTTTACATTCCCTGATTGCGCCTATGATTATTTATTTTGTTTTTTGTCTTTTGATCCATTAAAGACCAGTACATTGCAAGCTCAAAAATGTTTGGGGCATGAAAATCGGTCTAGCCACATGGCCGCAATGACCTTTCAAAAAACTCCCAAATTTTTCGTATTTTTTGCCCCCTGACCCCCATTTTTGAACAAAACAAAAATGTCGGGATCCAAAAAGAGAGATTTTGTCATGACGAATCGAATGGCGTTTTCCCCATCGAAATCGACCGAGTGGTTCTCGAGATCTCTTGGGGGGGGGGGGGCAGAATCTGCCCCCTGCAGGTTAACATAATTATGGCCGCCCGCAGGGAATAGGGTTAAGTGTCACCGGGGCTGCTTGAATTGCATCAGGTGCGCTGTTTTGTCTATCATTGGAAGAAAGAGATTCATACAAACTTCAAATTTAATCACTCGAGACAAAAACAAACTTCCGTTTTCATGTAGTTTTCTCCAAAGATCATTATTTGTCACGTTCAGTGCAGGGAACGCGCGGGGGCATACTAGTATTGAATGCCCCTCCTAAAATCCTGTGGAAGGGGGGGGGGCATTTGCCCCTGATGCCCCCTGGATCCGCCAGTGTGTATTTACCGCCAAGGAGAGCCTCTGCCAGACACTTAATGGTATTCATTTTCCCATTTTCCAAATCTATATAAGCAATTGCGAGAGTTATGCCGCGAAGCGGCGCGAAATTTTCCGTTTTTTACTGTTGATAGCTGGATTTTGACTGCTGCAAAGGCAATTTTTACGATTTTACGATAAATTGGGAAAGTGCGGGGGGGGGGGGCATACTTGTATTAAATCCGCCCCCCCCCCCAGATTCCTGCGGGGGGGGGGGGGGAATTTGCCCCTGATGCACCCTCCCCCTGGATCAGCCAGTGTCTCAGTGGGACGCAGTCACGCATCTACAGCACTCTTTCATAATAAGGTCACCTCACGTCAGGTCACGGTCAGGTCAAAGGTCAAAATCGAGGTATTTGAGTTGATGGGCCATACTTGCATTCAAAGCCTTAGATTGCAACTGTTATCGCACAAAGTGCTCTCAAAGGTATAATACATCACCTTCATAAGCGAAAGTGAGATTGTAAGGAAAGGTCAGGTCACAAAAGGTCACTATTGGCTAGAGGTCTACGAAATTCATGCGGCACATGTTAAATGGGTTATTTTACACGTAGAATTCGATAGAAGTAGCCATTTTCACTACCGGGACCCATACAATGGCCCTTATCTGAAGTTTAGGTCATGGGTCACATGGTCAAAATTTGAAATTGATTAATCTAAATAAAAAGGCATCCCAGTAAACATGCCGACGTCGGCAGATGTCGGCATCTCGGCAGCGGCATTCCGATGTCGGCCCGACGTCGGCTGGACGTCGGATATGTGTCCGCATATGCCGAGGTCCACCCGACGTCGGCATCTCGGCACTGAAAGCAGTGCTCGACATGCCGACATCCGGCAGATGTCGGCTTTCTTAGCATACCTATGTTCGTAAGTAACTTAGCCTTATTCCCTGCGGGCGGCTAAAATTACGATGAATACAATTATGCTAAATTTGTGCTCCTACTTGCAACTCTTTGCGTGGCAGGTCGATAAGGATCCGTATTTCGAAAACCACCCTTGTGCATATTACGCTCATGCTACGTGATTAGCCAGAATTGTTTATCCAGTTTTTGGTGAGCCTTTTCCATTTCCCCTTCCTTATTTGTTTTTTGTCATACATGTATATTCTCCCCCATCCCCCTAGGTGAGAGGGATGGGGAGGACTTTCCTCGTCCTCTCGCAACCTACCATAGATATTATCAATGCTCGTTCAGTCCAGCAGCCCGCACCTAATAGGCAGTGAACCGTGAGCCAGTGGCGGATCCAGGGGGGGGGGGGGGCCGTAGGGGCTGAAGCCCCCTGCCTTAGAAAACGGCGCCCTCGGGCATCCCGGCGCCGGGATGCCCGAGGGCGCCGCGGTGCCATTTTTGTATAGGATTTACCGGCGCCGAAGGCGCCGTAGCGTTTTCGGGAGGCCGCCAGGGCGCCCTTGCGTCTACCAACAGCATCGTAGCACTCTTGGAAGGCACCCTGGCACCCTCAGAAGACATCTTGCCGCCCTCACAACGCATTATGCCGCCCTCGGAAGGTACATCGCCGCTCTCGGAAGGCATTATACCGCCCTCGGAAGGCACCATGCCGCCCCCGTCACCGAGGAAATATGCCGCCCTCAGGCCTGAAGCCCCCCTGCCTTAGAAAATCCTGGATCCGCCCCTGCCGTGAGCGCAATGGCTCGTTTTTGTATATTACAGAGTGTCTTAAAGAAAATAGTTCACCTTCAACATGGGTTTTGAACTGAAATAGCAGTTGTGTAGCCCGTGTTGAGAAATCCTTATCTGGAACTTCTATTGGCTGAAAAGACTCTCCAGCCGAAGATATTTGACTTTTTGGCGAAGGAATACGGCGCATATATGATGTACCGTACCGTCTGAAAGTGCCAGCACTGCCATGGAGCATGCGCAGACCAATAATGCACACCATAACATTAATAATTTACGACCTTCTGTCCTGAATTGGCGCGATGTAGGACCATTTTTGAAAAGAAAAAAAGAAACTGTATTAAAAAATATAATAAAATCGTGTTCTGAAAAATTTCCCGAAGGTGAACTATTTTTTAAGGGATTATACGGGTTTCCGTCCTGAAAGTAAATGCACTCTTTTGCAGTTGTAGAGCTGTAAACACATTTAAGACATAACAGGGACCTCAATGCTCATTTAGTCCATTATTTCAGAAATTATCAGCGTTAAAACTTGGGCGTTTTTCGAGACTAGTATCAGATAACGAGTATTTGATCGGCACTACTGTCCACCACTTTAATCTTAAGATCAATTTTAGAGTTTTAAATTATCTGTAACGGGCGGATCCAGGAGGTGGCCGCAGCGGTCGCGGCCACCCCCCGCCAGAAGGGCGCCCCACGGACTGTCTGTCGCCGGGCGCCGCCAGGCGCCCGGCGATGGACAGCCCGTGAGCACGCGGCGTCCCTATGGACCGCTTGGACGCCCTGCTGAAAGTAACTTACCGAGTATCAGGTCATACAGGTCATGACCTGGTCCTTTTGACCCGAGGCGCCCTTCCGGCCAGTGACGGCGCCCTTTCGGCCATTGGCGGCGCCCTTTCGGCCATTGACGGCGCCCTTCCGGCCAGTGACGGCGCCCTTTCGGTCAGTGATGGCGCCCTTTCTTTGGAAGTCGACCCTAGATTTTTGGAAGGCGCCCCTAAATTGGCCTGCGGCCACCCCTCGTAAAATATCCTGAATCCGCCCTTGATCTGTAAGTCCTACACTGGATCACAAAATTATTATGCAATTCAAAACTTACGGGACTTTGTATTACTACACACTGTTCGTTGAGGTTTTGTGTTTTTGTGGTTTTCTTTTCTCTGGCCTTTAGCGTTGAGAATTTGGTGGTGGCGTATTATTTTTTTGGCATGAAAATTCATGAAAAATATATCATTTTATGGGAAAACCAGGTAACTGCTGCTGTCGTTGGAACAAAACAAGTTTATTTTCTTTCAAATATTGCTTATTTTACCGGAAATATGCCATACGTGAGGTGTTTTTATTAGCATGAAAGAGATGACTGGCTCTGCCTCAGCCGGTCCTGCAGAAAATATGCGGTGGCATCACCACGCACTTTGGAATGTCCTTACGTGCAGAAGAGGTCATTTCCAGAAAAATGTGGCTACCGTGGGACTTCTACCACCTTTATAAGTACGTTTTACTATGTAACTCAATTATTCAATTATTCTGGGAAAAACCGGAAACCCGTATAATCCCTTTAAAGGGATTATACGGTTTTTTCCCCAGAATAATTGAGTCTACCACCTTTATAAGTACGTTTTACTATGTAACTCAATTATTCAATTATTCTGGGAAAAAAACGTATAATCCCTTTAAAGGGATTATACGGGTTTTTCCCAGAATAATTGAGTTACATAGTAAAACGTACTTATAAAGGTGGTAGAAGTCCCACGGTAGCCACATTTTTCTGTAGATGACCTCTTCTGCATGTAAGGACATTCCAAAGTGTGTGGTGATGCCACCGCGTACTTTCTGCAGAACCGGCAGAGGCAGAGCCAGTCATCTCTTTTATGCTAATAAAAACACCTCACTTATGGCATATTTTCGGTAAAATAAGCAATATTTGAAAGAAAATAAACTTTTTTGTTACAACGACAGCAGCAGTTACCTAGTTTTCCCATAAAATTCTATATTTTTCATGAATTTTCATGCCAAAAAAAATAATACGCCACCACCAAATTCTCAACGCCAGAGATGAGAAAACCACAAAAACACAAAACCTCAACGAACAGCGTGTAGTAATACAAAGTCCCGTCAGTTTTGAATTGCATAATAATTTTGTGATCCAGTCTAGGACTTGCAGATAATTAAAAACTCTAAAATTGATCTTAAGATAAAAGTGGTGGACAGTAGTGCCGATCAAGTACTCGTTATCTGATACTAGTTTCGAAAAACGCCCAAGTTTTAACGCTGATAATTGCTGAAATAATGGACTAAATGAGCATGGAGGTCCCTGTTATGTCTTAAACATCAGCTCATAGCTCATACAACTGCAAAAGAGTGCATACATGAAAGACATAAGACATAAAGACATAAAAGAAAAGTGCAACAAAGAGCCTCTTGGGCCCATCCGAGGTTGCACACCCCCCCCCCCCTCCACCAGTCTCGCCCCTTCAAATCACCTTACTCTACCTGCATAAAAGAAGGCTAATCCCACGAGTATTTATGAACTAATCCCTTCTCTGTAAAGTATTTATCTAATCTAATTTTGAAGGAAGCAAGTGTCACTGCATCAGCGACATCCCCTGGTAGCATATTCCAATGTCCTACAACCCTTCTACTGAAAAATTACTGTCGTAGCCTAGTCCTACTTTGTTTCATAATGAGTTTATGCTGATGACCTCTACCTCGATTTTCCCTATTGAACTCAAACATACCCTTTAAATATCCAGAATGCTGACTATTTACAAATTTGAAGACTTCAATTAGATCTCCTCTTAGCCTTCTATATCTAAGTGAAAACATACCCAATTTCCTTAATCTATCTTCATAAGGTAAACTACCAAGACAATTAATCATTTTTGTTGCCCTTTTTTGAACTCTTTCTAACAACCAGCAATCTTTCTCATATGTTGGAGACCAGGCTTGTACACAATACTCCAAATGTGGTCTAACGTATGCACAATACAGTTTTGTTATTACCTTTTCACTCTTGTAGGAAACATTTCTGTTAATGGCCCCTAGCATTCTAAGTGCCTTTTTCCTAGCTTCTACAACCTGGTCTGACGCTGATAGTCTATTGTTTACCACGACACCTAAATCTCTTTCCTTTTCAATCTGCTCCATTTTCTGCCCACCCATTTCATACCTATGTTTACTGCTAACCCGTCCAGCGTGCATAATCTTACATTTACTCAAATTGAATTTCATCTGCCATGCTTCAGACCACTCAACTAGCTTGTCCAGATCTGATTGAAAAACATCCTGATCATGTTTTCCTCTAATAATCCTGACAACTTTTAGATCGTCTGCAAATTTCAAGACTTTGCTGTCTATACTGTTCTCAATTGCATTCACAAATATTATAAAAAGCAATGGGCCCAGGACTGAGCCCTGTGGAACCCCACTGAGAACCTCCTTCCATTGTGATTGGCACCCATTCAATATAACCCTTTGCTGGCGTCCTGAAAGCCACGTTTCTATCCAATCCAGAATCTTGCCCCTGATCCCATGAATTTTAAGTTGCAACCCCAGTCTTGTATGGGGGACTTTGTCAAATGCTTTACTGAAATCAAGAAAAGCTACATCTAGCTGTTTACCCTGATCAACGCTATCTGTTGCAACATCCAAAAACTCCAGAAGATTAGCTAAACAAGAACGGCCCTTCCTAAAGCCATGCTGTGTATCTTTGATGAGTTCATTTTGCTCCAAGAATTCAACAATCTTAAAGAAGCAACAATTATCCTCTACCAGAGGCAAATTTCACAAAGAAGTTAGTAATTACACATGTTTGCGATTACAAACGCAAGAAAATATTGCAAACCTCACAAAAAGGTCTTGGTCTTGGTCTTGGTTTAGGGCGCATAGCCTCAGCGGGCTCAGAGCGTCCGTTTGGTCGTCTTCGACGACGGTTATCTTCTCTGTAGTCGTGGTAGCGATCAAGGTATTGAAGATGGAAACTAAGCTTGGTAATGGAAAGGGAAGGTGTTGCCGTGTTTGGATCTGTAAAGGATTTATAACATCTAGGATGTGGATCAATTGTTTCGGGGTAAGTTAATAGAGTTAGCTCTGAACTATGGGGAAAAAAGTTAATAAACCAAATATAATAAAATAAAAGCTCCGTTTTTTTTTTTTTTTTTTTTTTTTTTTTGGCTCGCCTCTTTTAACACTGCAGTACGCACATAACAGCAGATCGGTACATCCTGTCACATCAGATTGCCTCAACCGGTGACCATGCGCATAACGCACGTACAAGTCACATCAGGGTTGTACACAGTCGGCGGTCTATTCATATTTGCGACCTAGAACACATTTAACGCGTTTCCCCAGCGCCTGCTGCAAACTCCTCTCACGACGATCATTCTCCCTCCTCATCCTGATCCATTCCCCTCCCCTCAAACCCAAAAAGATACCGTGGAAACTACTACGTTAGAATAATAACTGATGGGTTAGTGAAGCTATAGGTACAGGACACTACAAGCATTATTTGGTCTCTCATACTCCCAGCATCCTTCACACATGCATGCATACCAATGATTCTATGCATTCACTCACTCTCGTCAGGAGTTATTCCATCGTTCACTCGTCTCACAATCATTCTCCAAAAAATAAATACACAGACAGTTTCAAACAAGAGCATGTCACCAATCATCAATCACATCATAGCACTGAACATTAGTTATACATTCAAGTCATACATTCATATCAAGACAGGAGACAGAGAAATGTGAAAATATAACACAAGTATCCAAGTCGCATATAATGGATAATGAAACTAAAAAATGCGTTTCACTTTGTCACCTTCACACTTCACAGTCGCTTCATGAGTTCACAGGTACGCAAATATTTGAAGACCTCGTCTATTATCTCGGGGAAGCCATCTCCAATTAATGATTTCAAGCAAAGTGGGATTCCTTGCTCCTGGCAGAGGCGTATTAGAGGACGTCTCTGATCGGCGAAAGCTGGACATTCAACAAGTAGGTGTTCAACTGATTGCGGACACCGGCAATCGTCACACTGAGGTCTGGGGTCTCTGTCCATGATGTATGAATGGGTGTACCGAGTATGTCCCAATCGCAGCCGACACAGCACTACCTCCTCTCGTCGGTTTGGTCGTTTGCTGGTGGACCAGCTCTCAGCACGATCTTTAATCCTCTTTAAAGCAGTACCAGGGTTATAGTCAATCCATAATTGGTTAAACAACTCACGGACCGATTTATGCAAGGTGGGACAGAATTCTTTCATCCCCATCTGGATCCCGCATACAACATTCAAGCCTATAGCCGCTTTCGCTTTTACGTCAGCGATCTCATTTCCAGTTATATTACTGTGTCCTGGGATCCATAGGATAACAAGCAAGTGTCCCTTTTCCATAAGATGATGGACGTAGTCAAGGATATCGGTCACGATAGGGTTGTTGGATGAGGAATGTCTTAAGGCCGTTACAACGGATAGTGAGTCCGTGCACATCACGCATTTCTTGAGGTGATTGTTTTCTACATATGTCATAGCCCGAAGTATAGCGGTCGCCTCCGCGGTAAAAATTGAACAATGCCCCGGAAGTTTAAATTGTTGAAACCTGTCACCGTGCACGTATGCACAACCAACACCATCAGGATTTTTTGCGCCATCGGAGTAAATAAAAGAAAAATCAGAATATTTCTGTCGAACATCGTTAAAGTCGCATTGAATTTGTATCTCGTCCAGTGAACCTTTTCTCTTATCAGTAAGTTTCAATATTTCACATCTGCGAATCCTCCAGGGTGGAACAGAGCTTCCTTTACAGGTTATTGCTGCGGGTAGAACAAAACCAGTCTCCTCGGACATTTGATTAAGCCTCTCGTACAGCGGAAATCCAGAAATCCTCTTCATATATCCTGTCTCAACATTATGTAAGGCCATTTCACCCGTGATGAGTTTCACACAAGGATGATCTGCTCGACTCTTTATTTTCATACAATATCTCAGGGTTAAATCGCATCGGCGAAGCCTCAGAGGAAGTACATCCGTTTCTACCAGCAGAGGCAATATCGGAGACGTTCTCAGTGCCCCAGTCGCTATTCTGAGGCATTGGTTCTGTATTGGGTCGAGCGACTCCACTACCTTGTTATGGGGGCCATCTAAAATCTGACAGGAGTAGTCGAGGATCGGTCGTATCATGGACTTGTAAATGCGTATTAATATAGATCGGTCTGCTCCACATCCCCGCCCGGCCAGGCATTTAAGAATAGACATTCGCTTAGCCGTCTTTCCTTTAATGTACTGGACGTGCTTCGCTAAGTTCAGTCTCGAGTCTAATATCACCCCCAGAAACTTCACATCATCAGAATATGCCACAGGTTGATCGTATACCTTCAATTCAGGTATGTTCATTAATTCCCTTTCTTTCATGAATCTTCGAAAGATAATAGCATTGCATTTTTGGGGCGAAAAAACGAATCCCCATCGATCTGTCCATTCAGTCACGCGGTCCAACGCCGTTTGCATCATCTCGATCAGTGGTAGGATTCTCCGTCCTCGCACCCACATGGAACAATCATCGGCATACAATGCACATGAAACATTTCTGGGGACGTCGCTGAAAATGTCATTGATCATAATATTAAATAGGATAGGGGAAATGACTCCTCCCTGTACCAATCCATTCTCTTGATGATAATTGTTCGACAGTTTCCCGCTCCTCACCTGAAATGTTCTATTCTCCAAACAGGACCCGACAAAATACATTAGTCGTCCTCTGAAACCAAGGTTATGCATTCGATGTAGTATGGCCATCTTTGACGTAAGGTTATAGGCGCTTTTTAAATCAAGGAAGACTGCCAGGGTATACTTATGATAGAAAAATCCTCTCCTCACCTCAGATTCCAACCGAGTTAGATGGTCCGCCGTGCACCTTCCCTTCCGAAAAGCGCACTGGACGGTTGATAACATGTTATTTTGTTCAATGAACCATGATAAACGCTTTGCCACCATCCTTTCCATTAATTTACTAAAGCATGAGGTAAGTTGAATAGGTCTGTACGATCCAGGACTTTCTCTTGGTTTCCCGGGTTTCAAAATTGGAATAATTATAGAATGTTTCCATTCGTCCGGAATCTTTTCTGCACACCATATACAATTGATCATATTTAAAACCTTCTGTAACTGTGATTCATTTAAATGCTTAAAGAACGCATAATGTATGATGTCAGGTCCGATCGAGGTGTTCCCGCATTTCGACACGGACTCCTGTAGCTCTCTCATCGAGAAAATATCGTTGTAGACCTCATGGTTAGGTGATACAAATGACGGCATTTGCTCTGTCATTTCTCTTTCTCGTTCTCTGAAACTTGGTCGGTAATGTAAGGAAGAGGATATGTCAGAGAAAAACTGCCCCAGAATATTTGAAACCTCAAAGGGATCATCGATCGTATTTCCTGCGACATGTAATACTGGCAGCGGCCTCTGGTATCTTTCCTTCCGTGTAAACTTTCGAATAATTCCCCAGAGCTGGTGTAATGGAGTACTAACATTGAACATGTGTAACAACTTCTCCCACGACTCCTTTTTGGCCTTGCGAATTGTTCTCCTCGCCTTCGCTTTGGCCTCCTTATATTCTAATAAATGTAAGTTTCGTTGGCTACGTCTAAAGCGATTGAGAGCACGTTTCCTGTTGCGTATAGCTTCCTTGCATTCGTCGGTCCACCACGGGCAGCAATATTTCGCAGGTCCCTTTTTCTGAGGAATAGTTTCCCGTGCAGCAGTTAATAGTGTCTCAACCATAGCTCCATAATTATTCTCCATGTCATTCGCATCAGTAAAGTTTAAGTCACATTTGTTGGCAAATTCTGTCCAGTTTGCCTTGTTTATGTTCCATCCTTTGAACTCATCACTTCGTGTTTCGGTATTCCCCGTTCCAACCCTATCGTATGTAATATATATAGGGCAGTGATCGCTAGAGTGGAGGTCGGTGTCAGTACGCCAGTGCATATATTGTCCCACATCACTGGTTGTTACCGTAATATCTATATGCGACCATAGGCCAGTATATTCATCCATCCGAGTTGGACAACCATCGTTTAGCAGATTCAAGGCGTTCTGCCGTATCACCCTTTCCCAGGTGTTCCCTCGAGTGTCACAACGGTCTGAACCCCACATCAGATGTCGGCTGTTTGCATCCGTGCAGATAATAAATGGTTGCGGTAATTGAGTGACCAAGTTGTCAAGGTCGGCCACTGTCACAGTTTCGTTGGGCGGCAGGTAGAGGGAGCACACACATACACGGCTGCGACCCATTCTCACTGAACTGGCTACAGCCTGCAGGGTTGTAGTGAAGGGAATCTGAAAATGAGGAAGATTGTTTGAAACATAAATGCAAACTCCTCCTTGTCGTCTGTTGGTATTTGAGTATCCATTGTAAAGTGTGTAGTTGTGCAGGCGGAAGTCATAGTCATCAGTAGCAAGGAAATGTGTTTCCTGTAAACACACCACATCGTGTTCTCGTTCAATCAGCAATGGTTTAATTTCTGGCCACTTTGATATTAAACCGCGACAATTCCATTGCATAATTTTAAAACTCATTTGCTTCTTAAAAGTTCACTTTTTATTGATGTCCTATGCTTGCTGATCTGCAATGGTTTCATCAGTAAGCAGACATAAAGAACAGGCAGACATTTGACAACTCCCATCCCCAATGAACAATGAGCAGCCTGCAAGTCTGCTTGTAACTTGTGAATAGTCAAGCACAGCATTAACAGCACCACCAATTCTCATTCCACAATGTCTCACCTCACCTCCATTGCACACATTACAATCAGCAGACCAAGGTAAGTCAAAGTGCTCCTAACAATAGTAAGAAAAACCACCTCCCACAAATAAATATTACCAATGTCCTTTTTTACCAAGAATGGTACAATACCATTCACACACTTAACCATTGTGTCCAAAACAAAATAGTAAGTAACACATTCTGAGTTCATATCACACATATACATCATCAGCTTCACAACATCACTGACAAAATAATGTGGTGCAAACAAATAATGTTGTAAATCACAAACATAGTCAATAATAAGAAAACTATGTTCACAAGTAATAAAACATAAGGAAGAAGAATGCTGTATCAGCTTGGAAAACAGTAAAAAGAAAATACAAACAAAAACATAACAAAACAGTTATAAATGTACTTGCACATTCTTCATCTTACACTGTTCACTACAGCAAACAAAAAAACTAGCCTACTTCCTTCAGATCTTTCCATGATTTTTTGCGTACCATTTTGTTCCCTGTCCTTTCAGGCAGTCTGCTTGCCCTGGTAATCATGGGTGAAGGAGTAATGTCATTGTCGTCTGTGGTCACAGATGACTGTGCTTTGTCTCTGATTTTTCCTTGTCCTTTCCCCACTCCTACTACCTGCCATTCATCTGTCTGATCTTTGTTTCGCTCCTGATCCATGTCAGTCTCAGTCATCTCACCATCACAAGTCTCAATGTTTACACATTCATCAGCTGTTCCTTCCTGTGTTTCCTGGTTCTTTCTACCTATACTTGTGCCTGCATCGTCAAACTCAACAGTCTTTGGAATGTCATCAACAGTTTGTTTTTTTAACAGTTGTTGTAGCAGTGTCACCAGCTCTCCTACTTTTTGCTCAAGTTTTCCCACTTTTTCTTTCAACTCCTCCTCCTGTTTGTTGGCAGCACTGGGGGTGCGGACTGTGGCAGCATACGCTCGAAGGACAGGAGGTTCATACTGTGTGTCATACTGCTTCCTAGCCTGTGCAAATGAAATCTCCTGCTCCACCTTGATTTTACATATTTCTTTTTCTTTTACCCACACCTCACACTCACGGGCCAGGCAGGAGTGTCCTGTCTTTTTACAGTTCACACAGAGTTGTGAACAGTCCCCCTCATGTTTGTCCTTTCCACATCGCAGACAGATCCGATCACTCCGACACCTCTCCTCGTGATGACCAAATCTGCCGCATCTGTAACACATCATCGGGTTTGGGACATACTGTTGGACATGATAGGTCACATAGTCAAGTTGTAGTTTGGCTGGGCAAGATGGCTTGTCAAAGGTCAAAAGGATAGTAGGTGTGTTTTCTGCCTTCCCATCCACTCTCCGAGTGAACTTCCTTGCACCCACAACCCCAAAGTCTCTCAGCCATCCTACAACCTCATCTTCACTCAAGTCCATCAGATCATAAGCCCGGATGGTACCCCGGGATGTGTTTAGTTTCTCATCACGAGTGATCTCGCATTCCTCATTTGCAAATTTCTGTGCTTTGAGAAATTTGTCAGTTTGAGCCACATTTTTTGTTTTGATCAGTAGGGTGCCGTCCCCCAGGAAGTTTGCTTTCTCTAACCTTTCCGATGCACCCAGTACTCCTCTGATACCTGTCTGCACCCATGGCCAACCTTTTGTTTTGAACGGTTTTCCTGAGGTAAGTTTTACCCTAAGATACGTACCAGTGTTTTCATCCTCTGCTCGCTCGAAAAATGATTCATCAGGTCTAACCCGCTTGCCGGGTCGTTGATAACCCATCACTACATTACCGTGCCACGAAGGGAGAAGCTCCTCAGCAGCAGTGTCCAGAGAAGAAAGGACTTAAATGAAGATGAAAATAACAAAAACAATCTTGAAGTGCTTCCTTACCAACGAAAATCAAAAACAAAACTTGCAATGCCACGTCACCAAAGGCAAATACTCTTGACCATCGGCCACGTGTTCACAGCTCGAAATCCGACGCACGAATGCTCACAAAAAGACATTTCACAAACATTCACCACCTCGGAATTACCGATTGTAAAGAAAATTGTAAACAAATGTTAGTACAGCAGAAACCTTGAAATCAAGAACGTTTGTATTAGACTTGATGCTAATGACAAATAATTTGATTGTTAACAAATTGATTTAACAAATATTTACATTGTGGTTTATTTTTTTATTCAAAATAAAAATCGTTATAGGGAGAATTATCTTTTAATTAACATTTCATAGGGAAGCAAACTCTGATCGTAAAAATACATCTTGGTAAGCAATTAGAGTAAACATAATTTGGCCCTTCACCGGGTGGCGGATCATAACAACAGAACTACTCTCAAAAGAAATATCGTTGAATTTCTCGACCATTTTTTCACCTAACCTAGCCGATTTCCTACGTCGTAAAGGGTGAAGGTTCACTGCACATTGCACAAGACATCGTTAACCGCTGCAATTCTATCGCCATGCGGTTTCTCCGCGCGAAGGCGCCCCTCACATCATAGCGCAATCGGTAAGGTGCACTGTGACTGGACTTCAAACTTCAAAGCTGGAGATCCCTGTTCGAATCTCTCGGGAAATAATTTGTTTGGCAGCTATACTTTAACTTATGTATAACTAAACCATTACCCTAACAACCTCGGCAACGTAACAAGCAGGGGCGCAGCCAGGGGGGGGGGCAAGGGGGGCAATTGCCCCCCCCCCCCCCCTTACGGGTCACAGGGGGCCCCGCCGAGATTGGCCCAGATACCATTTGCATTAGCTAAATGGCTTTCAAAAAGTCACAGAGGAGCCCTCAAACCAGGCAAGGGTCACTCTGGTGCATGCCAAGGGCCCTCAGACACTGAAGGGCTTTCGAAGCCGGCCCAGGGGGCCTCTTAGGCATGTCCAGGGGCCCATTGAGCCCACTCAAGGATGCAAAAACATGCCCAGGGACCTTTCGAGCATGCCCTGGGGCCCATTGAGCCCACTCAGGGGCCCTAAAAACCTGCCCAGGAGCCTCTAGAGCATGTCCACTTGTTCAGGGGCCAATTGAGCCCACCCACGGCCCAAAAACCTGCCCAGTGGCCTCTCGAGCATGTCCAGGGGCCCATTGAGTATGTTCAGGGGCCTCTCGAGCCTGGCCAGGGGCCATTATAGTCTGTTTTGGGGCCTCTTGAACCTGCCCAGGGGCCCATTATAGTTTTCCCAGAGCACCATCGAGTCTGTTCAGGGGCCTCTCGAACCTGCCCAGGGGCCATTAGAGCCTGTCCAGAGGCCTCCCGAGCTTGTCCAGGGGCCCATTGAGTCTGTTCTGGGGCCTCTCGAACCTGTCCAGGGGCCTCTCGAACTTGCTCAGGGCCCATTGGGTCTGTTCAAGGGCCTCTTGACCCTGCCTAGGGTCCATTAGTCTGTTCAGGGGCCTCTCGAGCTTTCCCAATGGTCCATTGATCCTGTCCAGGGGCCTCTCGAACCTGCACAGGGACTATTAGAGTCTGCTTAGGGGCCTCTCGGCTTGCCAAGGGGCCATTGAGTCTGTTCAGGGCCCTCTCAAGCTTATCCAGAGGGCCATTGAGTCTGTGAACGGGGCCCTCAAGCCTGCCCAGGGGTTGCTAGCCGTCGCCTGCAGCGCCTGCTATAGCTGGAGCGCCTGCTATAGCTGGAGCGCCTGCTAGCCGTGGTCGGCGCGGTTATAATGAGCGGTAATGTGCTGTACTCTGACCCACCTGGTGCAATGTTTTCTTGGGTTTCAAAATGGTTATTTGATAAGTCTGATGCGTTTTTGAATTCGTGGGGGGGGGGTGATGGTAGTACAAAACAATTTAACCATTTCCCTCTCAGGAGTGTGTGCTGCAATATTTGTCAGCCAGGGGCGTCGCCGACGGGAGGGTCGGGGGAGGTCTGGGCAAACTCTCCCCACTTTTTGAAGGCGGTGGAGGGTCGACCCCCCTCCTCCCCCCCCCCCCCCCCCCACACACACACTTTTTTAGGGAAAAATAACAATTTATCGTAAAAATTGTCTTTGCAGTGCCGTAAAAATCCAGCTATGTCAAAAACTAGTGTCAAAAACTTGAAAATTTCGCAATTGCTTATACAAATTTGGAAAATGGGAAAAAGAATTGCATTAAGTGTCTGGCAGAGGCTCTCCTTGGCGGTAATTGCTGGCCCCAGGGCCCATTCCCTTCATAAAATATTCACTTCTAAGTTTCAAGCAGGCTACATGTTTAGCTAGTTCACCGAGTTCCGAAAAAGGCGACGCGAACGCAAGGACGAGGAGATCGGCACCCGGAAGCTGCTCCAGCGGTGCACAATTTGCTGGACCGAAGAGCTAATAGTCAAAACAGGCCAGGACCATCTCCCCAAGCCATCTCACCTCACGGTCTGGTTCCAATATTAACATTTAGTTTTCCAGGACCTAAAATTAACATCTTCACGCCGCTTCGCGGCGTCACATCGGTAGTCATCGTCATAACGAAGCCATAGTCATCGTCATCGGTTCGTCGTAACGCTGAATTGAATGAATATAATTTTTAGCTTATTATCCTCTACAAGGCCTATATTTCTGGGTTTTATCAGGCAAAACCGTAAAAATTTCGCACCGCTTCGCGGCGCTAACTAACAAGTGCATACCTACCTACTATACCTACCTACTATAGCATTTAAAAATGCTGCAAATGCTTAAATACTCGTATCAAAATGGGAGTACATTTTATCGTCATTTCAGCCCCCCCAAACTCAAAAGCCGACCCCCACCTGTTGTCATGGCTAAGATATGTTTTCTCTCCTGTACGTAACAATACAAATTAGTAATGCGCTCAGTACAATGCCTACTGAGGGTCCTGGTCCAATCCAGCTCATCAAAAGTAGACGAAGAAAAAATGTTAAAAGGGGGCCTCACAAAATAAAGTGGCCGAAATCCGTAGAGTTTTTCATATCCAGGGGTATTTTTGGGGGTGGGGGGCCTCTCCCAGGTGCTCCCCCCCCTTCTGAAGGTCTGGCTGCGCCCCTGGTAACAAGTAACAACCTCACCAAGAAAATAGCCTGAACTGTCAAACTGCGTCAACTATCAATGCAGTTTCTGAAATTCAGAACCCCTGACACACTGGAATTACAAGTTTGTAATTGCAAACATTTCCGCACTTCGACCTTTCGATCGACCTTTGAGAAATGGAACATGTGCAATTGCAAAAAAAAATACAAACAATATCTTTGTAAACTAGTTTGTAAATAGTAAATTGAGATTTACTGCCCTTGGGTTTTGTGAAATATAAACTACAAACATGTGTAAAAATTATTTGTAATAACGAAGAAATTCTTTGTAATTACAAACTTTTTTGCTTTGTGAAATTGGCCTCAGATCAAACGGGAAGTACACTTCAAGCAAGGGCGGATTCAGGATATTTAGGAGGGGTGGCCGCAGCCCAATTTAGGGGCGCCTTCCAAAAATCTAGGGGCGCCTTCCAAAGAAAGGGCGCCGTCACTGACCCAAAGGGCGCCGTCACTGGCCGGAAGGGCGGCGCCAATGGCCGAAAGGGCGCCGTCAATGGCCGAAAGGACGCCGTCACTGGCCGAAAAGGCGCCGTCACTGGCCGTAAGGGCGCCGTCACTGGCCGGAAGGACGCCTCGGGTCAAAAGGACCAGGTCATGACCTGTATGACCTGATACTCGGTAAGTTACTTTCAACAGGGCGTCCAAGCGGTCCATGTAGGGACGCTGCGTGCTCACGGGCTGTCCATCGCCGGGCGCCGCCAGGCGCCCGGCGAGACAGCCCGCGGGGCGCCCTTCTGGCGGGGGGGGGGGGGGGGGGGGCGCGGCCGCTGCGGCCACCCCCTGGATCCACCCCTGACTTCAAGTTGCTTCACGGGGATACGCGATTTGGAGATTATTTTGAAATTTTAGTTCCCCTTTATATGCTGTTCCAATAAGACAACCTGGCTTTTAAAATGTCAAAAAGTACAATTTGTATTTCTATCATTTGGATGCGTTGTAAAATAAATTCGGGTCGGGCCCGGCCCGGGCCGGGCCGGTGCCATAAGGTGACCCGGGAAGCAGGTCAGGTCACGAACCACCAGTCGCGCGCGAGTAGAATGAAAGGATGTGCGGTAGCAGGCGCGATATTGCTGAGTTAGGCTTTAGTGTCGGTGTCTCGTACCTTTCAGTGACGAATTTACTGGAGTACCTGGATATACAATTTAGCGAGGAGCTTGCTTCTTCTTCGGCGCAAAATTATGGCGTAAGGTTTCTCATCTCCAATATTAAAGGGACACTCCCACCTTAACATCAGTTTTGAGTTGAGATAGCCATGTTGTTGGATTTGCATTGAAATTAAGTAGGGTAGCAGTTAACACAACCACATAGGTCTAATCAAAAATAGTTTCGAGCTTGTTCTTGACAATTGTAACGAATAAACCCCACGTGTATTTGAATAGGGGTCTAAAGCCGATGACGTCATCTCTCTTTACCAAATGGTGATGATAGTCGACTTGTTTTGATTAGACTTGGAGATATGTGCGTGTTTCAAATGGTTTGGTATTTGGTTTGTTTTGTATTCAAAGCGCCAGAATAGTCTCGAAATAATTGTGCCATACTTTGGCAGCGTAAAGGATTTCTGTATAGCTCTCTAGAGCTCAATATGACGTCATCAACCCAAATATTAAAACTTGACTTTTTATGAAATTGAGCACTGTTTGCGAGAAACAAATGTCATAATCGTGTTCGGCAGCAATTATTTCATATTTTGCACCACAAGCAGCGTACATTTGACAACTTTTGGGAAGGTGGGAATGTCCCTTTAAAGGAAATAGTTCACCTTGGAAAATGTTTACCCAACACGATTTGATTATATTTTTAATACAATTTCTTTTTATATTGTCAAAAATGGCCTTATATCGCGCCGATTCAGGACAGAAGGCCGTAAATTTGTATTGTTTATCAAAACTATGCATACTCTCTGAGTCAGAGTCCTGACGTCACGCGAATGTAAAAAATGGTTCAGCCAATCAGATTCGAAAGTAGTCGCGTAAAGATAGACTCGCATTGGAGATGTGCCAACCGGCGGCCGGAGATTCGCTTGCTGGCACCAGCTGCAAGCTGATTGGCTGATGGTATAGCCTCTGCCCGGGCTAGAACCAGTACAACATTCTTTCGCCAGCACCGCATTCCTTCGCCAAAAACTCAAATATATTCGGCGGGAGAGTCTTTTCAGTAAACAAACTTGCAGATAGGGGTTTCCCAACACGGGCTACAAAACTGCTATCTCAGTTTAAAACTAATGTTGAAGGTGAACTATTTCCTTTAAGAAGAAGTGGGAGGCCGCGTGTCGAAGTAAGCTTAAATTTATAAGCACTGTCAGCGAGCGAGTGGCTGAACGGCGATTTCTGTTTGTCCTTGCCCATGTGCCAGGCTACCCACCGCGGAAGACCAACCCACCAGCACGCCAAGAGAGTTCCAAGGTTAGTATGATAGGTACTCGCACACGAGGTTGGAATGTAAGCCGTCCGCTATTATTATTAGATGTAGCAGTTGGATTTAGCTTACGCTCAAGGGCGTAGGCAAGGGGGGACAAGGGGGCATGACCAGGGGCGTCGCTACCGGGGAGGTCCGGGTGCCCCGGACCCCCCCCCCCCCCCCCACACACACACACTTTTAATCGGGCGCCGAAGGCGCCCCTCAAAAATTGGGTCTGTTCTGGGTTTTGAGAGGGCGCCTCGGCGCCCCTTTAAAAAAAAAAACAAGGAAAAACTAAAAAAGCCACCAAAAATGTCCCGCCAGTATGTGTGTGCGCCCAGTGTGTAAGGGCAGTCAGTGAGGACCCAAACCAGTGGCGTACCGAGCTATCAACGTGAAACTTCGAGTACCCTCTTTTAAATCACATTTACGTCTTCCGTGAAAAATAAAGCAATTTCGTCGAAAAATGTCAAGTTATATCGAATTTAGTGACCTCACTACGCACGAGTTTTACACCAAAATCAGCTAAAATGTAACAGACCGTACAAATACCATATTTTGAGCAAAATGCAATACAAAACGTCTAAATATAGCAAATGGCAGAGGCTATAGGATGGCTATCTCGGATTTTTGAACATTGTGGGTTTTGACCCACAAATTAAAAAAAAAGTTTTATTTTGGGAAAATGCCCACAAAATTATTTTTTCAAAGATATTCAAAAAGCCGAAATATATGTCAAATAACCACATATGGGAAACTATCATACCAAATTGCAGAATGATATCACCATTTTTTACTGACTTATCGCATCTAAAGTATGGGTAACTCATGACGTCATATTTAAAGATTGCGTGTTTGGCTTTTATTGACCAGATACAGACCAATAAATGGCACCACTGTATTTATGAGACAAAACTGGCCTAGCAACATGCTTTTGTTATGTATATTTATTAATTTAAAAATTGTGACCTTCAGTGACCTAAATTTGACCAGAACTTGACATCACCTTCACGTAAATGAAGTCAGGTGGTAAAATGACTATCATTATCGAATTATGCGTGTAAAATAACTCATAAAGCATGTGTTGCATGAATTTCGTAGATATTTTGAGCGTAGTGACCTTTTGTGACTTGACCTTGACCTTGACCTTGGACAACAATCTCACTTTAGCTCATGCAGGATGTGTATTATACTTTGGCAGCACTTTGGGTGATCATGGTCGTAATCGAAGTCTTTGGATGGAAAGTATGGCCCATAAACTCAGCTTTTGCTTTTGATTGCCGCCTTGCGCGTCTCGCTGCGATCATTGGTTCGGAAGATAACCAGAGGGTGTTTAACGTTGCAATCAACATTGCCCCCCCCCCTAACTCTATGAAGAGCTTCCGCCGCCC
>JAXIVJ010014298.1:15000-34791 GCA_036785665.1 Chirona hameri | reverse complement strand
GGGCATACCACACCGCCTCCGGGCATACAACACCGCCTCCGGGCATACTACACCGCCTCCGGGCATACCACACCGCCTCCGGGCATACAACACCGCCTCCGGGCATACTACACCGCCTCCGGGCATACCACACCGCCTCCGGGCATACAACACCGCCTCCGGGCATACTGCACCGCCTCCGGGCATACCACACCGCCTCCGGGCATACAACACCGCCTCCGGGCATACTACACCGCCTCCGGGCATACAACACCGCCTCCGGGCATACAACACCGCCTCAGGGCATACCACACCGCCTCCGGGCATACAACACCGCCTCCGGGCATACAACACCGCCTCCGGGCATACCACACCGCCTCCGGGCATACAACACCGCCTCCGGGCATACAACACCGCCTCCGGGCATACCACACCGTCTCACGTCATCATCAGCAACATCATCAGCAACATCATCAGCAACATCATCAGCAACATCATCAACAACATCATCATCAGCAACATCATCATCAGCAACATCATCATCAGCAACATCATCATCATCATCATCATCATCATCATCATCATCATCATCATCATCATCATCATCATCATCATCATCATCATCATCATCATCATCATCATCATCATCATCATCATCATCATCATCATCATCATCATCATCATCATCATCATCATCATCATCATCATCATCATTCATCATCATCATCTATCATCATCAACATCATCATCAACATCATCATCAACATCATCATCAACATCATCATCAACATCATCAGCAACATCATCAGCAACATCATCAGCAACATCATCATCAACATCATCAACAACATCATCATCAGCAACATCATCATCAGCAACATCATCATCAGCAACATCATCATCATCATCATCATCATCATCATCATCATCATCATCATCATCATCATCATCATCATCATCATCATCATCATCATCATCATCATCATCATCATCATCATCATCATCATCATCATCATCATCATCATCATCATCATCATCATCATCATCATCATCATCATCATCATCATCATCATCATCATCATCATCATCATCATCATCATCATCATCATCATCATCATCATCATCATCATCATCATCATCATCATCATCATCATCATCATCATCATCATCATCATCATCATCATCATCATCATCATCATCATCATCATCATCATTATCATCATCATGCCCGGAGGCGGTGTTGTACCGCCTCCGGGCATACCACACCGCCTCCGGGCATACAACACCGCCTCCGGGCATACTACACCGCCTCCGGGCATACCACACCGCCTCCGGGCATACAACACCGCCTCCGGGCATACTACACCGCCTCCGGGCATACCACACCGCCTCCGGGCATACAACACCGCCTCCGGGCATACTGCACCGCCTCCGGGCATACCACACCGCCTCCGGGCATACAACACCGCCTCCGGGCATACTACACCGCCTCCGGGCATACCAGACCGCCTCAGGGCATACAACACCGCCTCCGGCATACAACACCGCCTCCGGGCATACCACACCGCCTCCGGGCATACAACACCGCCTCCGGGCATACAACACCGCCTCCGGGCATACCACACCGCCTCCGGGCATACAACACCGCCTCCGGGCATACAACACCGCCTCCGGGCATACCACACCGTCTCACGTCATCATCAGCAACATCATCAGCAACATCATCAGCAACATCACCAGCAACATCATCAGCAACATCATCAGCAACATCATCAGCAACATCATCAGCAACATCATCAGCAACATCATCATCAACATCATCATCAACATCATCATCAACATCATCATCAACATCATCATCAACATCATCAGCAACATCATCAGCAACATCATCAGCAACATCATCAGCAACATCATCAACAACATCATCATCAGCAACATCATCATCAGCAACATCATCATCAGCAACATCATCATCATCATCATCATCATCATCATCATCATCATCATCATCATCATCATCATCATCATCATCATCATCATCATCATCATCATCATCATCATCATCATCATCATCATCATCATCATCATCATCATCATCATCATCATCATCATCATCATCATCATCATCATCATCATCATCATCATCATCATCATCATCATCATTATCATCATCATGCCCGGAGGCGGTGTTGTACCGCCTCCGGGCATACCACACCGCCTCCGGGCATACAACACCGCCTCCGGGCATACTACACCGCTTCCGGGCATACCACACCGCCTCCGGGCATACAACACCGCCTCCGGGCATACTACACCGCCTCCGGGCATACCACACCGCCTCCGGGCATACAACAACGCCTCCGGGCATACTGCACCGCCTCCGGGCATACCACACCGCCTCCGGGCATACAACACCGCCTCCGGGCATACTACACCGCCTCCGGGCATACCAGACCGCCTCAGGGCATACAACACCGCCTCCGGGCATACAACACCGCCTCCGGGCATACCACACCGCCTCCGGGCATACAACACCGCCTCCGGGCATACAACACCGCCTCCGGGCATACCACACCGCCTCCGGGCATACAACACCGCCTCCGGGCATACAACACCGCCTCCGGGCATACCACACCGTCTCACGTCATCATCAGCAACATCATCAGCAACATCATCAGCAACATCACCAGCAACATCATCAGCAACATCATCAGCAACATCATCAGCAACATCATCAGCAACATCATCATCAACATCATCATCAACATCATCATCAACATCATCATCAACATCATCATCAACATCATCAGCAACATCATCAGCAACATCATCAGCAACATCATCAGCAACATCATCAACAACATCATCATCAGCAACATCATCATCATCATCATCATCATCATCATCATCATCATCATCATCATCATCATCATCATCATCATCATCATCATCATCATCATCATCATCATCATCATCATCATCATCATCATCATCATCATCATCATCATCATCATCATCATCATTATCATCATCATGCCCGGAGGCGGTGTTGTACCGCCTCCGGGCATACCACACCGCCTCCGGGCATACAACACCGCCTCCGGGCATACTACACCGCCTCCGGGCATACCACACCGCCTCCGGGCATACAACACCGCCTCCGGGCATACTACACCGCCTCCGGGCATACAACACCGCCTCCGGGCATACTGCACCGCCTCCGGGCATACCACACCGCCTCCGGGCATACAACACCGCCTCCGGGCATACTACACCGCCTCCGGGCATACTACACCGCCTCCGGGCATACAACACCGCCTCCGGGCATACAACACCGCCTCCGGGCATACCACACCGCCTCCGGGCATACAACACCGCCTCCGGGCATACAACACCGCCTCCGGGCATACCACACCGCCTCCGGGCATACAACACCGCCTCCGGGCATACAACACCGCCTCCGGGCATACCACACCGTCTCACGTCATCATCAGCAACATCATCAGCAACATCATCAGCAACATCACCAGCAACATCATCAGCAACATCATCAGCAACATCATCAGCAACATCATCAGCAACATCATCAGCAACATCATCATCAACATCATCATCAACATCTTCATCAACATCATCATCAACATCATCATCAACATCATCAGCAACATCATCAGCAACATCATCAGCAACATCATCAGCAACATCATCAACAACATCATCATCAGCAACATCATCATCAGCAACATCATCATCAGCAACATCATCATCATCATCATCATCATCATCATCATCATCATCATCATCATCATCATCATCATCATCATCATCATCATCATCATCATCATCATCATCATCATCATCATCATCATCATCATCATCATCATCATCATCATCATCATCATCATCATCATCATCATCATCATCATCATCATCATCATCATCATCATCATCATCATCATCATCATCATCATCATCATCATCATCATCATTATCATCATCATGCCCGGAGGCGGTGTTGTACCGCCTCCGGGCATACCACACCGCCTCCGGGCATACAACACCGCCTCCGGGCATACTACACCGCTTCCGGGCATACCACACCGCCTCCGGGCATACAACACCGCCTCCGGGCATACTACACCGCCTCCGGGCATACCACACTGCCTCCGGGCATACAACAACGCCTCCGGGCATACTGCACCGCCTCCGGGCATACCACACCGCCTCCGGGCATACAACACCGCCTCCGGGCATACTACACCGCCTCCGGGCATGCCAGACCGCCTCAGGGCATACAACACCGCCTCCGGGCATACAACACCGCCTCCGGGCATACCACACCGCCTCCGGGCATACAACACCGCCTCCGGGCATACAACACCGCCTCCGGGCATACCACACCGCCTCCGGGCATACAACACCGCCTCCGGGCATACAACACCGCCTCCGGGCATACCACACCGTCTCACGTCATCATCAGCAACATCATCAGCAACATCATCAGCAACATCACCAGCAACATCATCAGCAACATCATCAGCAACATCATCAGCAACATCATCAGCAACATCATCATCAACATCATCATCAACATCATCATCAACATCATCATCAACATCATCATCAACATCATCAGCAACATCATCAGCAACATCATCAGCAACATCATCAGCAACATCATCAACAACATCATCATCAGCAACATCATCATCATCATCATCATCATCATCATCATCATCATCATCATCATCATCATCATCATCATCATCATCATCATCATCATCATCATCATCATCATCATCATCATCATCATCATCATCATCATCATCATCATCATCATCATCATCATCATCATCATCATCATCATCATCATCATCATCATCATCATCATCATCATCATCATCATCATCATCATCATCATCATCATCATCATCATCATCATTATCATCATCATGCCCGGAGGCGGTGTTGTACCGCCTCCGGGCATACCACACCGCCTCCGGGCATACAACACCGCCTCCGGGCATACTACACCGCCTCCGGGCATACCACACCGCCTCCGGGCATACAACACCGCCTCCGGGCATACTACACCGCCTCCGGGCATACCACACCGCCTCCGGGCATACAACACCGCCTCCGGGCATACAACACCGCCTCCGGGCATACCACACCGCCTCCGGGCATACAACACCGCCTCCGGGCATACAACACCGCAAACGGGCATACCACACCGTCTCACGTCATCATCAGCAACATCATCAGCAACATCATCAGCAACATCATCAGCAACATCACCAGCAACATCATCAGCAACATCATCAGCAACATCATCAGCAACATCATCATCAACATCATCATCAACATCATCATTAACATCATCATCAACATCAACATCATCATCAACATCATCATCAACATCATCATCAACATCATCATCAACATCATCATCAACATCATCATCAACATCATCATCAACATCATCATCAACATCATCAGCAACATCATCAGCAACATCATCAGCAACATCATCAGCAACATCATCAACAACATCATCATCAGCAACATCATCACCAGCAACATCATCATCAGCAACATCATCATCATCATCATCATCATCATCATCATCATCATCATCATCATCATCATCATCATCATCATCATCATCATCATCATCATCATCATCATCATCATCATCATCATCATCATCATCATCATCATCATCATCATCATCATCATCATCATCATCATCATCATCATCATCATCATCATCATCATCATTATCATCATCATGCCCGGAGGCGGTGTTGTACCGCCTCCGGGCATACCACACCGCCTCCGGGCATACAACACCGCCTCCGGGCATACTACACCGCCTCCGGGCATACCACACCGCCTCCGGGCATACAACACCGCCTCCGGGCATACTACACCGCCTCCGGGCATACCACACCGCCTCCGGGCATACAACACCGCCTCCGGGCATACTGCACCGCCTCCGGGCATACCACACCGCCTCCGGGCATACAACACCGCCTCCGGGCATACTACACCGCCTCCGGGCATACAACACCGCCTCCGGGCATACAACACCGCCTCAGGGCATACCACACCGCCTCCGGGCATACAACACCGCCTCCGGGCATACAACACCGCCTCCGGGCATACCACACCGCCTCCGGGCATACAACACCGCCTCCGGGCATACAACACCGCCTCCGGGCATACCACACCGTCTCACGTCATCATCAGCAACATCATCAGCAACATCATCAGCAACATCATCAGCAACATCATCAACAACATCATCATCAGCAACATCATCATCAGCAACATCATCATCAGCAACATCATCATCATCATCATCATCATCATCATCATCATCATCATCATCATCATCATCATCATCATCATCATCATCATCATCATCATCATCATCATCATCATCATCATCATCATCATCATCATCATCATCATCATCATCATCATCATCATCATCATCATCATCATCATCATCATCATCATTATCATCATCATTATCATCATCAACATCATCATCAACATCATCATCAACATCATCATCAACATCATCATCAACATCATCAGCAACATCATCAGCAACATCATCAGCAACATCATCAGCAACATCATCAGCAACATCATCAGCAACATCATCAACAACATCATCATCAGCAACATCATCACCAGCAACATCATCATCAGCAACATCATCATCATCATCATCATCATCATCATCATCATCATCATCATCATCATCATCATCATCATCATCATCATCATCATCATCATCATCATCATCATCATCATCATCATCATCATCATCATCATCATCATCATCATCATCATCATCATCATCATCATCATCATCATCATCATCATCATCATCATCATCATCATCATCATCATCATCATCATTATCATCATCATGCCCGGAGGCGGTGTTGTACCGCCTCCGGGCATACCACACCGCCTCCGGGCATACAACACCGCCTCCGGGCATACTACACCGCCTCCGGGCATACCACACCGCCTCCGGGCATACAACACCGCCTCCGGGCATACTACACCGCCTCCGGGCATACCACACCGCCTCCGGGCATACAACACCGCCTCCGGGCATACTGCACCGCCTCCGGGCATACCACACCGCCTCCGGGCATACAACACCGCCTCCGGGCATACTACACCGCCTCCGGGCATACAACACCGCCTCCGGGCATACAACACCGCCTCAGGGCATACCACACCGCCTCCGGGCATACAACACCGCCTCCGGGCATACAACACCGCCTCCGGGCATACCACACCGCCTCCGGGCATACAACACCGCCTCCGGGCATACAACACCGCCTCCGGGCATACCACACCGTCTCACGTCATCATCAGCAACATCATCAGCAACATCATCAGCAACATCATCAGCAACATCATCAACAACATCATCATCAGCAACATCATCATCAGCAACATCATCATCAGCAACATCATCATCATCATCATCATCATCATCATCATCATCATCATCATCATCATCATCATCATCATCATCATCATCATCATCATCATCATCATCATCATCATCATCATCATCATCATCATCATCATCATCATCATCATCATCATCATCATCATCATCATCATCATCATCATCATCATTATCATCATCATTATCATCATCAACATCATCATCAACATCATCATCAACATCATCATCAACATCATCATCAACATCATCAGCAACATCATCAGCAACATCATCAGCAACATCATCATCAACATCATCAACAACATCATCATCAGCAACATCATCATCAGCAACATCATCATCAGCAACATCATCATCATCATCATCATCATCATCATCATCATCATCATCATCATCATCATCATCATCATCATCATCATCATCATCATCATCATCATCATCATCATCATCATCATCATCATCATCATCATCATCATCATCATCATCATCATCATCATCATCATCATCATCATCATCATCATCATCATCATCATCATCATCATCATCATCATCATCATCATCATCATCATCATCATCATCATCATCATCATCATCATCATCATCATCATCATCATCATCATCATCATCATCATCATCATCATCATCATCATCATCATCATCATCATCATCATCATCATTATCATCATCATGCCCGGAGGCGGTGTTGTACCGCCTCCGGGCATACCACACCGCCTCCGGGCATACAACACCGCCTCCGGGCATACTACACCGCCTCCGGGCATACCACACCGCCTCCGGGCATACAACACCGCCTCCGGGCATACTACACCGCCTCCGGGCATACCACACCGCCTCCGGGCATACAACACCGCCTCCGGGCATACTGCACCGCCTCCGGGCATACCACACCGCCTCCGGGCATACAACACCGCCTCCGGGCATACTACACCGCCTCCGGGCATACCAGACCGCCTCAGGGCATACAACACCGCCTCCGGGCATACAACACCGCCTCCGGGCATACCACACCGCCTCCGGGCATACAACACCGCCTCCGGGCATACAACACCGCCTCCGGGCATACCACACCGCCTCCGGGCATACAACACCGCCTCCGGGCATACAACACCGCCTCCGGGCATACCACACCGTCTCACGTCATCATCAGCAACATCATCAGCAACATCATCAGCAACATCACCAGCAACATCATCAGCAACATCATCAGCAACATCATCAGCAACATCATCAGCAACATCATCAGCAACATCATCATCAACATCATCATCAACATCATCATCAACATCATCATCAACATCATCATCAACATCATCAGCAACATCATCAGCAACATCATCAGCAACATCATCAGCAACATCATCAACAACATCATCATCAGCAACATCATCATCAGCAACATCATCATCAGCAACATCATCATCATCATCATCATCATCATCATCATCATCATCATCATCATCATCATCATCATCATCATCATCATCATCATCATCATCATCATCATCATCATCATCATCATCATCATCATCATCATCATCATCATCATCATCATCATCATCATCATCATCATCATCATCATCATCATCATCATCATCATCATCATCATCATTATCATCATCATGCCCGGAGGCGGTGTTGTACCGCCTCCGGGCATACCACACCGCCTCCGGGCATACAACACCGCCTCCGGGCATACTACACCGCTTCCGGGCATACCACACCGCCTCCGGGCATACAACACCGCCTCCGGGCATACTACACCGCCTCCGGGCATACCACACCGCCTCCGGGCATACAACAACGCCTCCGGGCATACTGCACCGCCTCCGGGCATACCACACCGCCTCCGGGCATACAACACCGCCTCCGGGCATACTACACCGCCTCCGGGCATACCAGACCGCCTCAGGGCATACAACACCGCCTCCGGGCATACAACACCGCCTCCGGGCATACCACACCGCCTCCGGGCATACAACACCGCCTCCGGGCATACAACACCGCCTCCGGGCATACCACACCGCCTCCGGGCATACAACACCGCCTCCGGGCATACAACACCGCCTCCGGGCATACCACACCGTCTCACGTCATCATCAGCAACATCATCAGCAACATCATCAGCAACATCACCAGCAACATCATCAGCAACATCATCAGCAACATCATCAGCAACATCATCAGCAACATCATCATCAACATCATCATCAACATCATCATCAACATCATCATCAACATCATCATCAACATCATCAGCAACATCATCAGCAACATCATCAGCAACATCATCAGCAACATCATCAACAACATCATCATCAGCAACATCATCATCATCATCATCATCATCATCATCATCATCATCATCATCATCATCATCATCATCATCATCATCATCATCATCATCATCATCATCATCATCATCATCATCATCATCATCATCATCATCATCATCATCATCATCATCATCATCATCATCATTATCATCATCATGCCCGGAGGCGGTGTTGTACCGCCTCCGGGCATACCACACCGCCTCCGGGCATACAACACCGCCTCCGGGCATACTACACCGCCTCCGGGCATACCACACCGCCTCCGGGCATACAACACCGCCTCCGGGCATACTACACCGCCTCCGGGCATACAACACCGCCTCCGGGCATACTGCACCGCCTCCGGGCATACCACACCGCCTCCGGGCATACAACACCGCCTCCGGGCATACTACACCGCCTCCGGGCATACCAGACCGCCTCAGGGCATACAACACCGCCTCCGGGCATACAACACCGCCTCCGGGCATACCACACCGCCTCCGGGCATACAACACCGCCTCCGGGCATACAACACCGCCTCCAGGCATACCACACCGCCTCCGGGCATACAACACCGCCTCCGGGCATACAACACCGCCTCCGGGCATACCACACCGTCTCACGTCATCATCAGCAACATCATCAGCAACATCATCAGCAACATCACCAGCAACATCATCAGCAACATCATCAGCAACATCATCAGCAACATCATCAGCAACATCATCAGCAACATCATCGTCAACATCATCATCAACATCTTCATCAACATCATCATCAACATCATCATCAACATCATCAGCAACATCATCAGCAACATCATCAGCAACATCATCAGCAACATCATCAACAACATCATCATCAGCAACATCATCATCAGCAACATCATCATCAGCAACATCATCATCATCATCATCATCATCATCATCATCATCATCATCATCATCATCATCATCATCATCATCATCATCATCATCATCATCATCATCATCATCATCATCATCATCATCATCATCATCATCATCATCATCATCATCATCATCATCATCATCATCATCATCATCATCATCATCATCATCATCATCATCATCATCATCATCATCATCATCATCATCATCATCATCATCATTATCATCATCATGCCCGGAGGCGGTGTTGTACCGCCTCCGGGCATACCACACCGCCTCCGGGCATACAACACCGCCTCCGGGCATACTACACCGCTTCCGGGCATACCACACCGCCTCCGGGCATACAACACCGCCTCCGGGCATACTACACCGCCTCCGGGCATACCACACTGCCTCCGGGCATACAACAACGCCTCCGGGCATACTGCACCGCCTCCGGGCATACCACACCGCCTCCGGGCATACAACACCGCCTCCGGGCATACTACACCGCCTCCGGGCATACCAGACCGCCTCAGGGCATACAACACCGCCTCCGGGCATACAACACCGCCTCCGGGCATACCACACCGCCTCCGGGCATACAACACCGCCTCCGGGCATACAACACCGCCTCCGGGCATACCACACCGCCTCCGGGCATACAACACCGCCTCCGGGCATACAACACCGCCTCCGGGCATACCACACCGTCTCACGTCATCATCAGCAACATCATCAGCAACATCATCAGCAACATCACCAGCAACATCATCAGCAACATCATCAGCAACATCATCAGCAACATCATCAGCAACATCATCATCAACATCATCATCATCATCATCATCATCATCATCATCATCATCATCATCATCATCATCATCATCATCATCATCATCATCATCATCATCATCATCATCATCATCATCATCATCATCATCATCATCATCATTATCATCATCATTATCATCATCAACATCATCATCAACATCATCATCAACATCATCATCAACATCATCATCAACATCATCAGCAACATCATCAGCAACATCATCAGCAACATCATCATCAACATCATCAACAACATCATCATCAGCAACATCATCATCAGCAACATCATCATCAGCAACATCATCATCATCATCATCATCATCATCATCATCATCATCATCATCATCATCATCATCATCATCATCATCATCATCATCATCATCATCATCATCATCATCATCATCATCATCATCATCATCATCATCATCATCATCATCATCATCATCATCATCATCATCATCATCATCATCATCATCATCATCATCATCATCATCATCATCATCATCATCATCATCATCATCATCATCATCATCATCATCATCATCATCATCATCATCATCATCATCATCATCATCATCATCATCATCATCATCATCATCATCATCATCATCATCATCATCATCATCATCATCATCATCATCATCATCATCATCATTATCATCATCATGCCCGGAGGCGGTGTTGTACCGCCTCCGGGCATACCACACCGCCTCCGGGCATACAACACCGCCTCCGGGCATACTACACCGCCTCCGGGCATACCACACCGCCTCCGGGCATACAACACCGCCTCCGGGCATACTACACCGCCTCCGGGCATACCACACCGCCTCCGGGCATACAACACCGCCTCCGGGCATACTGCACCGCCTCCGGGCATACCACACCGCCTCCGGGCATACAACACCGCCTCCGGGCATACTACACCGCCTCCGGGCATACCAGACCGCCTCAGGGCATACAACACCGCCTCCGGGCATACAACACCGCCTCCGGGCATACCACACCGCCTCCGGGCATACAACACCGCCTCCGGGCATACAACACCGCCTCCGGGCATACCACACCGCCTCCGGGCATACAACACCGCCTCCGGGCATACAACACCGCCTCCGGGCATACCACACCGTCTCACGTCATCATCAGCAACATCATCAGCAACATCATCAGCAACATCACCAGCAACATCATCAGCAACATCATCAGCAACATCATCAGCAACATCATCAGCAACATCATCAGCAACATCATCATCAACATCATCATCAACATCATCATCAACATCATCATCAACATCATCATCAACATCATCAGCAACATCATCAGCAACATCATCAGCAACATCATCAGCAACATCATCAACAACATCATCATCAGCAACATCATCATCAGCAACATCATCATCAGCAACATCATCATCATCATCATCATCATCATCATCATCATCATCATCATCATCATCATCATCATCATCATCATCATCATCATCATCATCATCATCATCATCATCATCATCATCATCATCATCATCATCATCATCATCATCATCATCATCATCATCATCATCATCATCATCATCATCATCATCATCATCATCATCATCATCATCATCATCATCATCATCATTATCATCATCATGCCCGGAGGCGGTGTTGTACCGCCTCCGGGCATACCACACCGCCTCCGGGCATACAACACCGCCTCCGGGCATACTACACCGCTTCCGGGCATACCACACCGCCTCCGGGCATACAACACCGCCTCCGGGCATACTACACCGCCTCCGGGCATACCACACCGCCTCCGGGCATACAACAACGCCTCCGGGCATACTGCACCGCCTCCGGGCATACCACACCGCCTCCGGGCATACAACACCGCCTCCGGGCATACTACACCGCCTCCGGGCATACCAGACCGCCTCAGGGCATACAACACCGCCTCCGGGCATACAACACCGCCTCCGGGCATACCACACCGCCTCCGGGCATACAACACCGCCTCCGGGCATACAACACCGCCTCCGGGCATACCACACCGCCTCCGGGCATACAACACCGCCTCCGGGCATACAACACCGCCTCCGGGCATACCACACCGTCTCACGTCATCATCAGCAACATCATCAGCAACATCATCAGCAACATCACCAGCAACATCATCAGCAACATCATCAGCAACATCATCAGCAACATCATCAGCAACATCATCATCAACATCATCATCAATATCATCATCAACATCATCATCAACATCATCATCAACATCATCAGCAACATCATCAGCAACATCATCAGCAACATCATCAGCAACATCATCAACAACATCATCATCAGCAACATCATCATCATCATCATCATCATCATCATCATCATCATCATCATCATCATCATCATCATCATCATCATCATCATCATCATCATCATCATCATCATCATCATCATCATCATCATCATCATCATCATCATCATCATCATCATCATCATCATCATCATTATCATCATCATGCCCGGAGGCGGTGTTGTACCGCCTCCGGGCATACCACACCGCCTCCGGGCATACAACACCGCCTCCGGGCATACTACACCGCCTCCGGGCATACCACACCGCCTCCGGGCATACAACACCGCCTCCGGGCATACTACACCACCTCCGGGCATACCACACCGCCTCCGGGCATACAACACCGCCTCCGGGCATACTGCACCGCCTCCGGGCATACCACACCGCCTCCGGGCATACAACACCGCCTCCGGGATACTACACCGCCTCCGGGCATACCAGACCGCCTCAGGGCATACAACACCGCCTCCGGGCATACAACACCGCCTCCGGGCATACCACACCGCCTCCGGGCATACAACACCGCCTCCGGGCATACAACACCGCCTCCGGGCATACCACACCGCCTCCGGGCATACAACACCGCCTCCGGGCATACAACACCGCCTCCGGGCATACCACACCGTCTCACGTCATCATCAGCAACATCATCAGCAACATCATCAGCAACATCACCAGCAACATCATCAGCAACATCATCAGCAACATCATCAGCAACATCATCAGCAACATCATCAGCAACATCATCATCAACATCATCATCAACATCTTCATCAACATCATCATCAACATCATCATCAACATCATCAGCAACATCATCAGCAACATCATCAGCAACATCATCAGCAACATCATCAACAACATCATCATCAGCAACATCATCATCAGCAACATCATCATCAGCAACATCATCATCATCATCATCATCATCATCATCATCATCATCATCATCATCATCATCATCATCATCATCATCATCATCATCATCATCATCATCATCATCATCATCATCATCATCATCATCATCATCATCATCATCATCATCATCATCATCATCATCATCATCATCATCATCATCATCATCATCATCATCATCATCATCATCATCATCATCATCATCATCATCATCATCATCATCATCATCATCATCATCATCATCATCATCATCATCATCATCATCATCATTATCATCATCATGCCCGGAGGCGGTGTTGTACCGCCTCCGGGCATACCACACCGCCTCCGGGCATACAACACCGCCTCCGGGCATACTACACCGCTTCCGGGCATACCACACCGCCTCCGGGCATACAACACCGCCTCCGGGCATACTACACCGCCTCCGGGCATACCACACTGCCTCCGGGCATACAACAACGCCTCCGGGCATACTGCACCGCCTCCGGGCATACCACACCGCCTCCGGGCATACAACACCGCCTCCGGGCATACTACACCGCCTCCGGGCATACCAGACCGCCTCAGGGCATACAACACCGCCTCCGGGCATACAACACCGCCTCCGGGCATACCACACCGCCTCCGGGCATACAACACCGCCTCCGGGCATACAACACCGCCTCCGGGCATACCACACCGCCTCCGGGCATACAACACCGCCTCCGGGCATACAACACCGCCTCCGGGCATACCACACCGTCTCACGTCATCATCAGCAACATCATCAGCAACATCATCAGCAACATCACCAGCAACATCATCAGCAACATCATCAGCAACATCATCAGCAACATCATCAGCAACATCATCATCAACATCATCATCAACATCATCATCAACATCATCATCAACATCATCAGCAACATCATCAGCAACATCATCAGCAACATCATCAACAACATCATCATCAGCAACATCATCATCAGCAACATCATCATCAGCAACATCATCATCATCATCATCATCATCATCATCATCATCATCATCATCATCATCATCATCATCATCATCATCATCATCATCATCATCATCATCATCATCATCATCATCATCATCATCATCATCATCATCATCATCATCATCATCATCATCATCATCATCATCATCATCATCATCATCATCATCATCATCATCATCATCATCATTATCATCATCATGCCCGGAGGCGGTGTTGTACCGCCTCCGGGCATACCACACCGCCTCCGGGCATACAACACCGCCTCCGGGCATACTACACCGCCTCCGGGCATACCACACCGCCTCCGGGCATACAACACCGCCTCCGGGCATACTACACCGCCTCCGGGCATACCACACCGCCTCCGGGCATACAACACCGCCTCCGGGCATACTGCACCGCCTCCGGGCATACCACACCGCCTCCGGGCATACAACACCGCCTCCGGGCATACTACACTGCCTCCGGGCATACCAGACCGCCTCAGGGCATACAACACCGCCTCCGGGCATACAACACCGCCTCCGGGCATACCACACCGCCTCCGGGCATACAACACCGCCTCCGGGCATACAACACCGCCTCCGGGCATACCACACCGCCTCCGGGCATACAACACCGCCTCCGGGCATACAACACCGCCTCCGGGCATACCACACCGTCTCACGTCATCATCAGCAGCATCATCAGCAACATCATCAGCAACATCACCAGCAACATCATCAGCAGCATCATCAGCAACATCATCAGCAACATCATCAGCAACATCATCAGCAACATCATCATCAACATCATCATCAACATCATCATCAACATCATCATCAACATCATCATCAACATCAACATCATCATGAACATCATCATCAACATCATCATCAACATCATCATCAACATCAACATCAACATCATCATCAACATCATCATCAACATCATCATCAACATCATCATCAACATCATGATCAACATCATCATCAACATCATCAGCAACATAATCAGCAACATCATCATCAACATCATGAGCAACATCATCAACAACATCATCATCAGCAACATCATCATCAGCAACATCATCATCAGCAACATCATCATTATCATCATCATCATCTTCATCATCATCATCATCATCATCATCATCATCATCATCATCATCATCATCATCATCATCATCATCATCATCATCATCATCATCATCATCATCATCATCATCATCATCATCATCATCATCATCATCATCATCATCATCATCATCATCATCATCATCATCATCATCATCATCATCATCATCATCATCATCATCATCATCATCATCATCATCATCATCATCATCATCATCATCATCATCATCATCATCATCATCATCATCATCATCATCATCATCATCATCATCATCATCATCATCATCATCATCATCATCATCATCATCATCATTATCATCATCATCATGCCCGGAGGCGGTGTTGTACCGCCTCCGGGCATACCACACCGCCTCCGGGCATACAACACCGCCTCCGGGCATACTACACCGCCTCCGGGCATACCACACCGCCTCCGGGCATACAACACCGCCTCCGGGCAAACTACACCGCCTCCGGGCATACCACACCGCCTCCGGGCATACAACACCGCCTCCGGGCATACTACACCGCCTCCGGGCATACCACACCGCCTCCGGGCATACAACACCGCCTCCGGGCATACAACACCGCCTCCGGGCATACCACACCGCCTCCGGGCATACAACACCGCCTCCGGGCATACAACACCGCCTCCGGGCATACCACACCGTCTCACGTCATCATCAGCAACATCATCAGCAACATCATCAGCAACATCACCAGCAACATCATCAGCAACATCATCAGCAACATCATCAGCAACATCATCAGCAACATCATCAGCAACATCATCATCAACATCATCATCAACATCATCATCAACATCATCATCAACATCATCATCAACATCATCAGCAACATCATCAGCAACATCATCAGCAACATCATCAGCAACATCATCAACAACATCATCATCAGCAACATCATCATCAGCAACATCATCATCAGCAACATCATCATCATCATCATCATCATCATCATCATCATCATCATCATCATCATCATCATCATCATCATCATCATCATCATCATCATCATCATCATCATCATCATCATCATCATCATCATCATCATCATCATCATCATCATCATCATCATCATCATCATCATCATCATCATCATCATCATCATCATCATCATCATCATCATCATCATCATCATCATCATCATCATCATCATCATTATCATCATCATGCCCGGAGGCGGTGTTGTACCGCCTCCGGGCATACCACACCGCCTCCGGGCATACAACACCGCCTCCGGGCATACTACACCGCTTCCGGGCATACCACACCGCCTCCGGGCATACAACACCGCCTCCGGGCATACTACACCGCCTCCGGGCATACCACACCGCCTCCGGGCATACAACAACGCCTCCGGGCATACTGCACCGCCTCCGGGCATACCACACCGCCTCCGGGCATACAACACCGCCTCCGGGCATACTACACCGCCTCCGGGCATACCAGACCGCCTCAGGGCATACAACACCGCCTCCGGGCATACAACACCGCCTCCGGGCATACCACACCGCCTCCGGGCATACAACACCGCCTCCGGGCATACAACACCGCCTCCGGGCATACCACACCGCCTCCGGGCATACAACACCGCCTCCGGGCATACAACACCGCCTCCGGGCATACCACACCGTCTCACGTCATCATCAGCAACATCATCAGCAACATCATCAGCAACATCACCAGCAACATCATCAGCAACATCATCAGCAACATCATCAGCAACATCATCAGCAACATCATCATCAACATCATCATCAATATCATCATCAACATCATCATCAACATCATCATCAACATCATCAGCAACATCATCAGCAACATCATCAGCAACATCATCAGCAACATCATCAACAACATCATCATCAGCAACATCATCATCATCATCATCATCATCATCATCATCATCATCATCATCATCATCATCATCATCATCATCATCATCATCATCATCATCATCATCATCATCATCATCATCATCATCATCATCATCATCATCATTATCATCATCATGCCCGGAGGCGGTGTTGTACCGCCTCCGGGCATACCACACCGCCTCCGGGCATACAACACCGCCTCCGGGCATACTACACCGCCTCCGGGCATACCACACCGCCTCCGGGCATACAACACCGCCTCCGGGCATACTACACCGCCTCCGGGCATACCACACCGCCTCCGGGCATACAACACCGCCTCCGAGCATACTGCACCGCCTCCGGGCATACCACACCGCCTCCGGGCATACAACACCGCCTCCGGGATACTACACCGCCTCCGGGCATACCAGACCGCCTCAGGGCATACAACACCGCCTCCGGGCATACAACACCGCCTCCGGGCATACCACACCGCCTCCGGGCATACAACACCGCCTCCGGGCATACAACACCGCCTCCGGGCATACCACACCGCCTCCGGGCATACAACACCGCCTCCGGGCATACAACACCGCCTCCGGGCATACCACACCGTCTCACGTCATCATCAGCAACATCATCAGCAACATCATCAGCAACATCACCAGCAACATCATCAGCAACATCATCAGCAACATCATCAGCAACATCATCAGCAACATCATCAGCAACATCATCATCAACATCATCATCAACATCTTCATCAACATCATCATCAACATCATCATCAACATCATCAGCAACATCATCAGCAACATCATCAGCAACATCATCAGCAACATCATCAACAACATCATCATCAGCAACATCATCATCAGCAACATCATCATCAGCAACATCATCATCATCATCATCATCATCATCATCATCATCATCATCATCATCATCATCATCATCATCATCATCATCATCATCATCATCATC